>ML286211.1:642-29828 GCA_005239495.1 Nicotiana undulata | reverse complement strand
TCCAATTCAGGTGCCGAAATACTCTCGGGTCATTAGAAACCCGAGGCGAACACACTCCCAAGTATGAAATCATCATCTGAAGCTGTCAGAACTCGATTCCGAGGTTGTTTGCTCAAAATGCTGCTCGGAAGCAAAATCAGCCAAATAGGCTAGCCTTCAGGAACCAAGTATTCCTGAACTGGCCAAATCACTTCTGAATCTCGAACTACCTGCCCACACAAGTCATAAGGCACGAGTAGTCGCTACGGAAAGAGTCATTCACGGGAACGGAGTCCAAACACACAAAACGACCGGCTTGGTCGTTACAACATATGTCCATGTAATCTGCACCTCAATGTTCCTGTCCTTATTTAAAGACCATTGCTGCAAATTTTGAGCAGCCAACTCCTGTATTTCCAACTTGATGCATTGTTGTTGCTTGAAAGTCTTTGTACTTCAATTGTGCTGCTGATTTTACTGAATATTATCCAAGTGGATCTCGTTGACTTCATGCTTGTGCATCTCATATTAACTCCTTCAAGGGAATGAGCACTAGGTGCTAATACCACCCATTGAATTCGTAAAATATGAGAAGGCATGACAACAGTATCTTTCCCTGTAAAAAATAAAAATGAGTTAGTAAAAAATAAGCTTAACATGTCCTCATCCCTAAGGATTTGGGTATGTAGCTCCAAAGATCGATCATGTCCCTTGCTCTTTTTTTTTTCTTTTTCCCTTTGTATGAAAGTTTGTCCAGCTATAAGTTCCTGGTACTCTGTGTGCTTTCCATTGCTGTTGTGTTCTTTTTCTTGTGTGACTCTCCTCTTTTATCTTTAATGTACTAAGATTCTCATTGTGAACTACTATTTCAAGATATGCTAAGCATATGTACACAGTGTTACACACTGCAATACTACAGCAGAAGCTGCTCTCACTAGCATTCCTGGTCAGTTGTGAGAGCCTCCTTGAGCCTAGACATTTTCTTTCCTTTAACTCCCTCTCATTAGGTTGAGTGCAAACCATTGATACCACCAATAGAAAGTTTATTAAAGTCATAAGCAAAGATGCTTGAATTGTACCTGCAAAAAAGAGAAACCTGTTAGTAAAAAAAGACCTCATCATGCTCTCCTCCAATTGGATTTGAGTATGATGGACTGCTGCTTCTGGTTCTAAACACATCATTCGCTTGATTCTTCTCTCCTCACCCTTCCTACTTTGTATCTACTCTTACCCTTAGGTAAGGACATTGCATTTTATCACTATTCACCATCTTTCTACCTTGTACGTCAAGCTCTTCAAAGCTATGTCACTCTAAAGGGCCAACATCTAGAGCATAATTGGAAATGTGGTCAGCAAGTCTATTTCCTTCCCTAAGAGTATGAGTCACTTTTACATTGGCTCTTTGCATCACCTCTTTGATTTCCTCAACCATTTCACTGATGCCCTATGGTATTTCCACTCTCCTTCAATCACATTCTTCAGCATCATTGAATCTATGCTTAACTCAATCAACACATAGTCATTCTCCACACAGAACTTCAAGGCATCTAAGACTGCCTTAGCTTCAGCTACAGTGTTTGAGCCTTCATTAATTTCTTTGCCATATGCATAAATCAAGTCTCCTTCTTCATTTCTCAGTACGAATCCAATCGAGCTTCTACCTGGGTTGCCTCTTGAAGTACCATCTGTATTCACCTTAATCCATCCTGGACTTGGACAATTCTATAGCACCTTAGTGAATTTCAGTTTTGGTTTATAAGTTTCCAGTCTACTCAGCAGTTCTGGCAATCTCTGTGGTATATTTTTCATTGTTGGCTTCCTGAATTGGACTAAAAACTACATAGTATTCGATACCTGATAGATGACTCTATTAACTGTCACACTTTCTCCATACTTGTAGCTATTACGTCTCTTCCATAATTCCCATACCACAACAACAGGTAATGTTTGAAGGATAGGTTGTAGTCTGGGAATCACAGCTGCCTTCCAACACCTTGTTACTGCTTGATGAAAATTGATGCCTTCTATCGATATTCTTGCATGTCCTAGGAAGTATTTCCACACTTTAGAAGCTGCCACAGAGGTGAAAAAAAGGTGTTGCATTGTCTCCTCCTCAGGTTCTACACAACACCAACATATTGAAGCCATTTGATACCCCAGTCTCCTAAATAACTCACCCAACGGCAGCTTGTTTCTCCACACGTTCCACATAAAAAATGAAATTTTGAATGGTATACCCTTCACCCAAATATATCTGTATGTATTCCCAGGTTCATTCCTCCTCCTCACATAATACCATGTTGTTTTAACACTAAATGCACCCTTAGAATCCAGTGTCCAAAATGGTTTTCCAGTACTTCATACATCACTGGAGGCTTCACATTGAGTATGATATGGTCAGCTATTTCGTCTGGCAATATCTCCCTCATTTGTTATTCATCCCATCTCCCATTATCCACCATATCATATATGTTTTGCACAGATTCATCTACCATAAAGTTAGGAGGAGTTACAAAATACAATGATCCCAAGCCTGTCCAATTGTTGTACCAAAATAATGAAGATCCCATCTTAGGCTGCCATATGATTTGATGTTCGATGCGATCCTTACACTCTAACATCTTTCTCCAAACATGAGATCCATTTCTCCATGGAAAGGATTTAATTTTTTACAGTACTTTTGGCTTACGAATGAGCTCCAAAGGCTTGGTTTCGTCCTGAAATTCCACCATAGCTTACAGACCAATGCTGTGGAGACGTCATGTAGTGATCTAAAACCATCTCCCCCTTCCTCACAAGGTAGAAATAGTGTATTCCATGAAGCCCAGTGTCTATTTGCTAGTCTTACAGTATTGCTCCAAAAGAATTGGGCAAATATTTTGTGCAACTTGTTAATTACATATGCTGGAGGATTGATTGCTGATAGTAGATGAATTGGCATAGTTTGGAGCACATGATTGATTATGACAGCCCTCCCCCTATTGAGAGCATCTTACCCTTCCAATCCTGAAGTTTGTCTAGCACCTTATTAATCAAACCTTGATAGTAATCCATTCTTCTTCTAGCATAAAACATTGGGCAGCCTAGATACATGAAAGGGAATTCTTCCTTCGCAATACATGTGATCCTTTGCCCCTTATTCACCACTAAATCTCCTGCTGAATTATGTATATAAACAACAGATTTACTCTTGTTAATCAGCTGACCTGAGGCTGATTCATAAGCTGCCATGACTTTCATGATAAGCCTCAAAGTTGTAGCATGTGAAGAGGAAAAAATAATTGTGTCGTCTGCATACGCAAGAGGATTAATCTTCGGGCTCCACTTAGGTAAGCCAAATCCACGGAAGCCCAAAATTTTATGCAATGAATTCAACCCCCGTGATAAAGCTTCTGCTGTCAAAATAAATAGAGCCGGATTTAAAGGATCACCTTGTTTTAACCCTCGAGTCGATTTAAAAAATCCATGAAGCTGACCATAAAGTAGAAAGAGTACCAATTTTTTGCCACCAATCTGTACACTATGTCAATGAAAACCTCTCCAAATCCCATTTTCCTCAGTGTTTTTGTCAAAAACAGCCACGACACTCTATCGTATGCTTTGGTCATGTCCAATTTGATCACCACGTTTGGGCCTGCTCTTGTTCTTAATCTGATGTCAGTTATGATCTCTTGAGTTAAGAGGACATTCTCCAGAATATTCCTACCTTTAAAAAAGCCATACTGCTCTTCTGAGATTAGATTTGGAAGCAACACAGCGAGCCTCTCATGCACAACTCTTGAGAAAATTTTATTAACAAAATTACTCAGACTAATAGGTCGCATGTCTGAGTATGTCACGACTTCATTCTTTTTAGGTAGTAGAACCAGGTTTGTGTGTGTCACATACCTGGGCAATTCATGTCCATTGAAAAATTCTATCACCATGTCTACTATATCATCTCCTATTATATCCCAACACGAGTGGTAAAAGCAACTTGTAAAGCCATCCGGTCCCCCTGTACTGTCTCCATTTAAACCCATTACTGCCAGTTTGATCTCTTCTTTGGAAGGCTGTTTAGTTAGCTCTAAGTTCTGATTTAGGTCCACCATAGCTGGAACATGTTCTAGGATATCAAATGTTGTAGGAGTCGAGTCCTCATGAAATTGAGTCTTGAAAACACTTACAACTTCTTCTGCCATTTCATTTGTGTCATTCAACCAATTACATCAGCATTATGTATCCTTTTCACTTGTAGCCTTCTTCTTCTACCATTAACTTGCGTGTGAAAAAACTTTGTATTTCGATCACCATCTTTAAACCATGCCATCCCCAATTTTTGCTTCCAAAATGCTTCCTCCAAAGCCAACTATCTAATTAGTTGTGCTTGCACTCTTTGAAGTCTTTCTCTGTTTTGTGACGTGGGTGCCCTCTCAAATTGTGCTTCATGAACTAGTACTACCTCCTTAAGACTATCAATTCTTTGGAATATGTCCCCATATGTTGCCTTACTCCATAGAGACAATGCTTTCTTCAGTTTTTTCAACTTGTGATTGAATATGAAAAAGGCACCTATAAAATCTGCTTTCCAGCTCAGTTCTACCACCTGTTTGAATGTTGGATTCTTAGTCCAAAAGTTTAGGAATTTGAAAGCTTTCTTTATAGGTGCAGCGTTTGGATTACTCTGTATTAACATTGGGCTATGATCTGACCCCAGCTTTGACAGATGAGTTACTTCTAAATTGGGCCACAATTGCTGCCATTCCAAGTTGCCCAAGCATCGATCCAGCCTTTTAAATATGCAATCATCTTAACCTCGTCCATTCCACCACGTATAAATGCTGCCTTTGAAGCCTAAATCACTGAGGTTACATGTATTAACGCAGTGCCTAAAGTCATTGACCTCATTCAAATGTACAGGGAGACCTCCAAATTTTTCCTCCTCGTCCCATATGACATTAAAATCCCCCCAACAAGCCAAGGTAGTGTCATATCTCTGGCCAAGTGGTATAGACTGTCCCACAGTTCAATACGTTCCAGTGCATCACATTTTCCATAAACAAAGGTGACAATAAATGCAACTTGAGTATCCAGATTTGTAAGTTTCATAGTTAACTGTTGTTCGAAGTCATATACTATTTCCACCCCATGATCATCATCAATAAATACCCCAATTTTGTTAGATACATTTGAAAGGCCTGCCGCATCCCAATCCTTCTCCTTTATCTTTCTAGTTTTTTCTTCTTTTGTTTTTGTTCCATAATTCCAATGAATTTGAAATGATGTTGTCTTTGCATAATGATCAACCTCTCAAATGCTTGCATTGTTTTCACTGATCGCACATTCCAAATGAGTGAATTCATCATTAATTATGCGATTTAGAGAGGGTCCTTCTTGTTTGAACCCCAATACCTACACATTGATTACTTTCCTTTTGATGTTTCTTCTTTCCTCTTCCGGCAGATTTTCCCTTCTCTATTTGTCTAGGGGATAAGTCTCCTTGCCGAGCAATTGGTTTGAAATTCTCGCAAGTAGATTCAGCATCTAAGTCTCTCCCTTTACCTTCCATGTTGTCATCCTCCCTCATGTTTTCTATTGGATCAGCCAGTTGATTTTGGTTAGAAAAAGGAATCAGCTTGTTATGTTGGTTTCCTTGCTTCTATTGGTATTCTGGCTTATTGAGGTTAGAGTCTTTGAGCAGTTCCTGATCCTCAGTACACTGGACAGTATTTGACATCACAGCAGTCTTCACAGCCAATTCTTTCTCAGCACCTGTAATATCTGCAACTCCATCAGTACCTCCATTCTTATCTACACCCTTGTTACCTATAGCTATATTAGGTTTAGCTGGAGGTAGCAAACCAGTATGCTTAGGATCTTCAATTTTATTAGCCTCATTATTTCTTGAATTTGGGACCTTTTTACCACTTTGTTTAGCTTATATTTTTCCAGATTTGCCAGTATTATCCTCTGTATTCCGATGCTCCTTGTGATTCTTACCATTGACCCTTTGTTCTTCTTCATCTATCTCATTATCTGATGACTCTTCTTCACCCATTTCACCTTCAGGTAATTCCCCTTCCTCTGGCTCTTCTTCAATTTGGTTAATCCAAAGTGTTCCACTAGCAATCTGTAGCCTTTCTTTATCAACTGATAGTCCATCAGATATAGCAAAGTCACTTGATTGTGAGGGCACCTCTTTACACGACTGATTAGTTGTGATCAAATTTTCCTTAAAGGTCATGTTCACCCATGTTGAAGTAGTCTGTATATTAGCTACCTCAGCATTGTCATTGTCCTCCTCAACTCTTTTTATGCCCAGATCAATAGGATTTGTTTTATTACCCTTCTTCCCTGAACATTTTCCAGTTGACTTAGGAGTAAAAGCAGCAGCCTTAGGATTCAGCTTTCCAGGTGAGTTACCATTAAGAATTCCTTGTTTAGTAATTTGCTCAATCACTGCGAACTGGTTGTTCTCCTCATCACCACTGTCCTGAACTTCCAATGCAACAAATTTGTTAGCAGTATGAATTTGTTTATTAGCAACTGTTCCAGCTAGAACAATTTCTCTCCTTGGATTTACAATCTCTTGCTGCAACTGTCCTGTAGCTGGAACAATTTCTCTACCTGTACCCTTATTAACCTGCTGCAAAACCTCAGCATCTTGAATCCTTCTCATATTGTTAGAATCTACTGGTACAATTTCCTTACCACTCTGACCTTGTACCACATCCTTTTTTGCACCTTGCTTCACTTGCTTGTCCCTTACCTCTTTCCACTGACCACCAATATTGCCAACAACCTTCCCACTAGTCAAAATCATTATTGGTTCATTAGTCTGTCCCTTGTCATTACCATTATCCACTGCTTCATTTTTTCCAGTATCATTCAGCTCCGGATGCAAATGCCAATATTCAAAGTGATCATGACCTTGAAGTCTACACTCCTTACAATATTTAGGCAACATGTCATATTTTACATTCACCCATTCCTTCCTTATTTACCCTGAAGATTCATTCACAATGTCCATCCTCACCTTCTCAGGATGATTAGCTAACAAGTCAACAGGAACTTTAACCCTCGCACAACTAGGTCGAGTCTTATTGATCGTAGCAATATCTAATTGTAATGGCTTACCTACTACTGAAGCAATAGAAAATAGACATTCCTTTACGTAAAAGGTGGGAAGTAAGCCTGGGAATGATATCCATGCCACCGCCTTAGTCATTTCTTCCCCAGCCTTGAATTTGGAGTCGTATATAAGAGGTTGCAATTGATACTCCTGCCCAGTGCTATCTTTAACCTAATACGCACCCTTCGACGTAAAATCAATGAAGTCCTACCATAATGTCAATCTAATTAAAACATGTATGTCCCTTAGATAACCAATATTGCATGCACCTTTAATCCCACATTGAGAAGGAACAATCTTGCGTATCTCTTGAAGTTCTGGCCAGCCGTATGCAAACTTACCAACAACAGCGTACTAAAGCCCTTAAATTATGTTCATTCGATCAACTTCTGCCTCACTGAACGTAAATAATGGTTGTCCATTCACAAAAGCAGCTCGTCTCATTGAAATTAGCTTAACAGTAGCATGCACATCACTGTTTACGCCCATAGTTGCATTGATCACGCTAGGTTTAAGAAGTCCAGCATAATTCGTTGGTTGAGAATTGATTGTAGGAGGTTGGGAATTGTTACTGGTGGTTGGGGGTGGTGGGGCGAGGATGGGAGTGGGCTGACCATCCGGAGAAACAGGCTGGCCGCCGGCCACATTGGCCATGGCAGCTCTGACGCTAGGTTTAGGCTTCAGGGTTTTTTTGAATGAGAGAGAAGAGAGCATTTTTACACATTTTACCTGTTATTTCATGATTTGATCGCACGAGCATGTCCATATGATGCTTTTAGGTGCGTGCATGTTTGTTTTAGAGCTCTGAGGGCTCGGGTGAGTTTTAAATAGGTTTGGGTTGTGTTGCGCTCGTTTTTTCTTATGCTTTGACGTCGTTTCTTCAAGCATAAATGATATTATATTGAAAAAATGAGTTCCGATTTATATTTTGAATAAAGTATTAGATACGTATCATAATTACATACGGGTAGCAAAGAGAATCATCGAATTTGGACATCGTATGAGAATTTTATGGGCATTTTACTAAGGTTGCCAGATTTTGGAGGTTAATTGCGAAATTGCCACTGACGGCGTATTAGAAATCTGCACTATTTGTAAATATTAAAACATACATATATCCTTCATTATAAGGTCAAATTGAGTGTTCAAAAGCCTAACTTGATTAGAATTTCACAAGGAATCTATTGGAGACACAAAAATTGAGTTTAAGGATTTTTTGGCATGAGAAACGAGGCAGAATAGCTGGCAGAAAAATATATATAAAGCGAGCAGACTTCTTCTTCAAAATTTCGAACCCCACAGCCCTAGGAATGAATTCCTTCACCAAATATCATCCCCAAGTCATGGGTAATCAATTCTAAACTTTACTCTTTTAATTACTCATTGTTTTTCATAACTTTTAAATCAAAACCTAAGAATGTTTATGGTAAAAATTGAGGGTTTGGATAGAATTAAGGAATTTTGTAAAAATCGAATCTTTACCTTGAATTGAGGTCGGATTTCAAAACTAATTATATATTTGAGTTCGTGGGTGAATGGGTAAACGTAATTTGGTCCGAACCCCAAGTTTAGACCAAGCGGGCCCGGGGTCGGATTTTCACTTTTTTGAGAAAACTTAGGAAAAATTGTAATTTTCAATAAAGTTAGTTCCTTTAGCCTTAATTAATGATATTGAGTTAATTATGATTAGATTCGAGCAAGTTAGAGCAAGATTCTAAAGGAAAAACTGTAATTGAGCAGTGAGTGGCCTGCAAAATTAAGGTAAGTGTTTGGTCTAACTTTGACTTGAGGGAATAGGAATTCCTAATTGTTTGCTATGTGAAATTCATGGGCGTGATGTATAGGTGAGGTGACGAGTATCTATGCACCACCCAATTTGCCTTTTAAGCATGATCCTTGTAACGACCCGACCGGTCATTTTGAGATTCAACGCGTCGTTCAGCAGTTGGGAGTCATGAACAGCTTCATTTCGGGTATTGTGACTTGTGTGTATGGTCAGAGTTGAAATTCTGGAGGCTCAGAGTTAAATTGAAAGAAAAATTCTCATTTCAGAAACCTTAAGTTGAAGAAAATGAGTAAGACAGGAATTTTGAGTGAACGACCTCGGAATCAGGATCCAATGGTTCCAGCAAGTTCGTATGGTGATTTCGGGCCTGGGCGTATGTCCGGATCGGGATTTGGAGAACCCGAGAGCGTTTCGGTGTATATTGTGGAAGTTAGCATTTTTGAAGAAGTTTCCTAAGTTTAGCTTGAAGCGCATTTCAATGATATTGATGTTCTTTTGGGATTCTGAGTCTGGGAATAGCTCTGTATGGTGATTCTCGAGTTGGGAGCGCGATCGGAAGTGAATTCAGATATTCGGAAGTCAATTTGAGGTTATTTGGCTAAAGTTAGAATTTGAAGGTTTTTGAAAAAATCTGAACGTAAGTGGAAATTTTGATACAGGGGTCGGAATGGGATTCCGAAAGTTGGAGAAGGTCCGTAATGTCGAATATGGCTTGTGTGCAAAATTTGGGGTCAATCGGACGTGATTTGATAGGTTTCGGTATCGGATGTGGAAGTTAGAATTTTCAAAGTTCATAAAGTTTGAATTCTAGTGTGATTCGACATTTTGGCATTGTTTGATGTGATTTGGGGCCTTGAGCAAGTTCGTGGGATGTTATGGGACTGAGTCATGTGTTTGGACGGGGTCCCGGGGGCCTCGGGTGTGCTTCGGGGTGGTTTCAGACCACTTTTCTCTATTTTTCCTGTTGCTGGTTTTCTGGTGCTGCTGGTGTTCTATGCGATCGCAACCTTTGCTGTGCGATCGCGGAGAAGAAAAATGAGGGGCCTGAGTTTTGGCTTGTGCGATCGTGGCCCTGTGGGTGCGATCACGAAGAAGAAAATTGGAAGGCTGCTGGATTGGCTTACGCGATCGCAGGAGGTGCAATGCGATCGCGGAGAAGGATTTTGGGGCAGCTGTTCATTGGCTTCCGCGATCGCGAAGGTAATTCCGCGATCGCGGAGAGGAAAGATCTGTGCAGTGTTGTTTAAAAACGGGATTTTGGCATTTCCTTCATTCACTTCATATGCTATGAACGAATGTGGAGAGCATTTCAGGGGGGATTTCATCAAGCTACAGAGGTAAGATGTTTCTACTCAATTCTAAGATTAAATACAAGATTGTTACATGGATTTGAACATGAAAATTGTGGGAAAATTGAGATATTTTGGAAGGAAACCTAGATTTGATAAAATGTGATTTTTGCCACAAATTGAGCATAAATTTTGGAGTAAATTGTGTAATTGAATTAGTAAAGCTTCCGGTAGAGATTTTCTTCAAGAAATTTCGACGTCCGGGCACGTGGGCCAGAGGGCATTTTGGTAAATTCCTTGAGCAGAGTTGGAAAATTATATAATCTGAATTTCTAGGAAATATTAGAGTATATTTTCATTAAATTGCCGTTATTTGATAGTTTTGGGATGTCGTGCATCAATTGGAGTCGTCGGAAGGGCTTGGAAGCCGGTTATGGAGCTTCGGAGCGAGGTGAGTCTCCTTTCTAACCTTGTAAGAGGGAGTTGTCCCCATAGGTGTTCTATATGATATGTGTAATTGTTTGTGGGGAGCTACGTACGTACCAAGTGACGAGAGTACGTACGTAGCGGCTATTGTTGTTATGTCCGGGTAGTTAAGCCCCACATCATACCATGTGTTCTTCTCGTACGGAATTATATGCTATGAAACCTTATTATATGTAGTTTTGTTTCTCTGAGGTTTATGGAATTTAAATAAAATGAAAGGAATTGTTTTACGGAAAATAAAATGAAAGGAATTGTTTTACGGAAAATAATATGGAAGAAATTGTTTTACGGAACATAATATGAAAGGGATTGTTTTACGGGAAGTAGTATGAAAGAAATTGTTTATGGAAAGTATTATGAAAAGGAAAGAATATTGTGTGTGCATGTGACCGCTTCGCAATCTACATTCCGCGAGCGGAGTGTGTTTACCCCCACTCTTATGGGATCGTGTCGTACGCCACGACGGATTTAAAGATACATTATGGGATCGGGCCGTACGCCACGACGGTTTTAAAGATACATTTATGGGAGCAGGTCGTATGCCACGGCGGATTTAAAGATACACTTATGGGATCGGGCCGTACGCCACGGCGGATTTAAAGATACTCTTATGGGATCGGGCCGTACGCCACAGCGGATTTAAAGATATATTTATGGGAGCGGGTTGTACGCTACAGCAGATTTAAAAATACATTTATGGGAGCGGGCTGTACGCCACGGCGGATTTAAAGATACATTTATGGGAGCGGGCCGTACGCCACGGCGGATTTGATGATACATTTATGGGAGCGGGTCGTACTCCACGGCGTATTTAAAGATACATTTATGGGAGCGGGCCGTATGCCACGGCAGATTTAAAGATACATTTATGGGAGCGGGCCGTACGCCACGACGGATTTAAAGATACATTTATGGGAGCGGGCCGTACGCCACGACGGATTTAAAGATACATTTATGGGAGCGGGCCGTACGCCACAGTGGACTTAAAGGTGCACTTTTGGGACCGACCGATCGACCCTCGGCATATATATATGTATATATACATAGGATATACCTCTTGTGGCTTAAACTGTTAAATTGATTTAAGGACGTCAATTGTTAAATGTTTTCATGATTAAAGACTTGTCAGTGGATTGGGGAAAAATGAAAAGGAAATTACTTATTTACTTATTTTTAGAAATTATTCGGATTTCAGTGCCTTATATATATATTTGCTGCTTAACTCCCTTCACATGTCTACTACTTTCAGCATATTTTGTCCTATTTATATTGTTGGACCTTAGTGAGTGTCAAGTCGACCTCTCGTCACTACTTCTTCGAGATTAGACGGGATACTCACTGGATACATATATGTATATGTACTCATACTACACTTTCTGTGCATTTTGTTGCACAGGTACCTTTATAGTACAGTGATTGATTTGGAGACTTATCCGGGCTGCATTCATCCAGAGGCGTTCCACAGCTGCCAGAGTCTCCCTTCTGTGTACTTACATTTTATATTTATTTCCTTTGTCCAATTTGTTTTTCGAACAAGCATTGTATAATTGTATAAATTCTTAGAAAATGCTCATGGACTTGTGTCACCTGGTTATGGGGATGTCTTGGTATTTTTTTTTTTTTTTTTTGTATTAAGTTGGTTCTTGCGGTGTTTAAATTACGAAATTTATTTATTTAATAATGGAAATGCAAGAAGAGGCTTCGATTCTAAAATCTTAAACAGGAAAGTGTTCCAACAGATTATGGGGTCGGCTTGCCTGACAGTGGTGCCCGGTGCCATCACAACCCATAGGTTTTGGGTCGTGACAACGTGGTATCAGAGCCCTAGGTTCCCCTAGGTTTCACGAGTCATGAGCAAGTCTAGTACAGTCTAGCGGATCGGTACGGAGACGTTTGTACTTATTTTCGAGAGGCTACATGGTTGTTAGGAGTACTTCCCTTCTTGATTCCTCATCATGCGATTTGATTCCTATGAGGTTTATGCCTATGTTTCTTCCTACTCTATCCTATACGTCGCGAAGCTCTTGCTGTGATTCGAGGAGTTGAGGAATTGAAATGGTGCTACAGATATGGTGCGAGATGTTTTCCATGTGCAGTTGGTTGGGGTTGATGTTGTTGCCCTGCAGAAGAATAATATGTTGTTTCAGCTCAGTAATTGTGTTTCTGAGGACTTTGAGGCTATGATGCGTTGGTTTAAAGTGTTGTGAAGCAGTATTGAAGGAACGGATGTCGGAGATCGTGGTGTGTGGTGGTTCAGAATATAATAGTTACTTCTAGGAAGACAGCCCGATGAAGATGATCTTTGAAGAGTCGAAGTTGTGGTGATCTACGGGTTTAAGAGTTACAAGAAAATGATATTGCATTGAGGTTGCGGCGAGAAGCATGTGAGGAAGGAAGTCACGAGAGACGTGTCAAATGGCAGCCAAATTTCTGAAAGGACAGGTGGAAGGAACGGAAGTCGGTAGTTTCTAAAGGGAAGAGTTTAACAAGTGGAAGAGTGGCAGCGTAGCTTGAGGTCAGTGGTAGGACGGCTGCCTATCTTAAGGGAAAGTTGGAGTGATTTGAGAGCTGTAGTGGATCGGAGGATGTGGTGGAGCAGTTAGTAGATGTCCAGGAGGAGCGGACAGGTAGGCAAGGTTGGTGAATGAGAATAGGCTTAGGGTGGGGTATTGATATCGTAGAGGGTGCGTAGCGCAGTATTGTTTGACGGTGTCAGTTGGTGATTTGTGCAGGTGGGTTATCTCTAGGTATAGGTTAGTGGGTATTTCTGGGTATAGGTTAGTGGGTATTCCTGGGTATAGGTTAGCGAGTATGTCTGGGTATAGGATAGTGGTGGTCTGGTTAGTGAGTTCTCTGTAAGGAATCATGGCGGTGGTTTCTTAGGAGGCAGAATGTGCGAATGATGCTAGGGATTTTCAGGTAAGGAGTATCTTCGGGCTAAGTGGGGGAGTCCCACCTCCTGCAGTTGGGTTGTGGCGTTGTGTCCTCATGGAGTTGCGGATGGTCGGCATATTGGCAAGTTGTTACAGCTAAGGGAAAGGAGTAAAGCAGTAATTGAGCATGGCATTCGATAAATGTGTGCGAAGTTGGTCCTATTGGACCAGGGTTAGGCTTTGGAAGATTAAGAATTCGTGCTTAAGGCATATGCAAGTGTAAGGGTAGCGACTCAGTCACGTGTTTCGTTAAAAGGCTGTTCATGTGCTAGGAGAGCCTTGGAGTTGATTGTATTCGGGGCCAGTCAGAGTGGGTGACTCTCAGTAGTGGTCCTAATGAATTCGAAAGTTAGAGAATGCGGTGTTTAAGGGTTCCAAGCAGCAGTATAAATAAGAATCGAGCTTCTGCGGTATAATCTCGGAGGAGTTGGAGTGTCCTATGTAATTTCAGCAAGCAGGAAAGTATTGGAGGAGTGAGAGAAATAAACCCCGAGTTGTAGAAATATTATCAGGAGGTTGTGAGACGGGTTGCGGGATTTAGGCAGCATGGTCTCGTGAATCAAGGTCACTCGAGATAAGTGAGGGTTGAGCTGCTATGAGTTGAAGGAAGTTACTATTACCTTTGAGGTAACTAAAGATGATTAAAAGAAGATAGATTGGTTAGCCATGGTTGAAATGGCACAAGTACGACAGTGATCAGTTTCTTCGGCATGATTGAGTACGTGTACGCTCTGTGCAGATATGTGTGGGGCTTGTCGGCCTTTATAATAGGTTTCAGTTTGAAGCATTCAAGTACTATGGCATGTCAGGTGTAGGGGGGGTCCCAGAAGGGTTATGGTGGTTCAGACCACTACTTAAGGATTTGCATGTATTGTGATTGTGGGAGCTAACTTGTGTGTTGTTATGGTTCTCAGGAATTGCGGTAAGTAAAGGCCCTGTATGATGGAGTGTTCACCCTAATATTGGTTCAGGAGTTATGATGGAATTCTCGCACTATTTCATATTGGCATGTTAGGTGCAGTTAGCAGTATGTAACTGGACGTAAGAATCGAGATTTGCGGTTCGGTGTTAACAAGGATGTCATGATGCACGGAGGAGCAAGAAAAAAGGATTTAAATGATTAGAGTAAACTGATATTGTCTTCAGTGTCATCTGAGTTCGGTGTTTGGTGAACGAGGCCTTGTATCGTGGTTATGGGTCCTTGAATTGTGTTACAGCCTTAGGGTGGTCGGTGGTATGGATGTGCATACTGGCTACCTGTGTGAAAAGTCGTGGGAGCGTGACCACGGGAAGATTATGTAAGTGTGACTTGTAGTTACCTGATTGACTGAAGATTTGGGCCAAGTATAAGGAAATGCAATATGGCTTAATTTTGAATATATGCCTTAAAGGCGTTCGGTCTAGTTGGTTATGGATTGTGGGGTGTATGTACCTACTATGATGATCGCTCTTGTGTATTATGAGAAAGAGGTGGGTTATTATGGACCCGGGTAAGGCTATCAGCTTAGTTCAGTGCGAGCATAATCATCTTGAAGTGAATGAATGGATTTAAACAAGATTTTGGGCTTCATGCGAGTCAGGTGTGTTCATTTCAGTATAGCGCTCCTCAAGGAGGGGTGTTGGAATGTCAGGTGTTGTCCTATCTTTGTCAAATTCACATGATATTATGATTGTGCCGTTCGAGTGTGAAACGACTTGATAAATTCTTATGTGTTGAGATTCCGCGTGGCGATGAGGTTAAGTGAGAAGAATGTCTCTTGAGGTTCAGATTATATATCGCACCTCAGTTGTGCTTGAGTTTTGTAGCATATGGCTCTATCAGTCTCCCCAGAATGGTATTATGCACTCAGCGTGCTTGTGACCGATGTCAGTAAATGGTAACCGTGAGCAATTCAGCTCTGTGTATATATTTCTTTATGTAAATTCTATGATGGGATCGGGTGGCACGCCGCCACGGGTATGTTATTTGGATCAGGTTGCGCGCCGCAACAGTGTGATGTTGAGCAAGACTCCTATAATGATTATTCTTGTGTTTTACTTCCTATTTCTCTGAGGAAAATTCATATTTATAGCGTGAGTCGGGTAGTCCCTTCCTGATGTCATTTACTTATTATCATGTTCGAGTTGTGGCCTATTGGCGCGTCATATCATCATGTGAGATTGTTGGTTATGTCGGGGATGATTTGTTATCTGAGCAGTTCATACCGGGTGAGTCGAAATTTATAAATCTGGGGTTGGTGTGATAAGACTATGCAAGTATATTACAGGAAAATCACCATCATTTGTTGCAATGAGATGATCATTTTAGTCAGGAGAAAGGATTTCAATGTTTTGTTAACTCTGCAGTTGGTTAGGAATTTCTACACATTTCCTCCGTTGTGGTGGTATCGTCAGCATTATAGCAGGATGTATGTGTGTATCTCATAAGGTTCTTTGAGAGCATCAAATTCATAGAATTCTGGCTATTAAGGTTCAGGGAGCGTCATTGTGGTCAGATGGTGGATTATGCGGTGTATGGTGCTGATTCAGCAAGGATACGCAGTTGTGTTCTGGTGCCTCGTGTGGTAGTTGTTGCAGTGTTCACATATTAGAAACAGGCATGGCAGAGAATTTCAAGTGTTGGAACTGGGGTCTGAGTTTATTATATGGATAAAAGGGAAACCTTCAGATTTAATCAAGCTAATGTGCTCAACTGGGTTGTGGTAGCACGGGCAGGTGCACATGGTGTTACACAGTGATTTCAGATAATTTTGGGGCAGTTCTTGGCACGTTCAAGGACGAACGTCTGTTTAAGTGGGGGAGAATGTAACGACCTGACCGGTCGTTTTGAGATCCAGCGCGTCGTTCAGCAGTTGGGAGTCATAAACAACTTCATTTCGGGTATTGTGACTTGTGTGTAAGGTCAGAGTTGAAATTCAGGAGGTTCGGAGTTAAATTGAAAGGAAAATTCTCATTTCAGAAGCCTTAAGTTGAAGAAATTGAGTAAGACTGGAATTTTGAGTAAACAACCTCGGAATCAGGATCCAAAGCTTCCAGCAGGTTCGTATGGTGATTTCGGACTTGGGCGTATGTCCGGATCGGGATTTGGATAACCCGAGAGCGTTTCGGTGTATGTTGTAGAACTCACCATTTTTGAAGAAGTTTCCTAAGTTTGGCTTGAAGCGCATTTCAATGATATTGATGTACGTTTGGGATTCTGAGTCTGTGAATAGCTCCGTATGGTGATTCAGGAGTTGGGAGCGCGATCGGAAGTGAATTCGGATATCCGGAAGTCAATTTGAGGTTATTTGGCTAAAGTTAGAATTTGAAGGTTTTTGAGAAAATCCGACCGGACGTGGAAATTTTGATACCGGGGTCGGAATGCGATTCTGAAAGTTGGAGCAGGTCTGTAATGTCAAATATGGCTTGTGTGCAAAATTTGGGGTCAATCAGACGTGATTTGATAGGTTTCGGCATCGGATGTGGAAGTTGGAATTTTCAAAGTTCATAAAGTTTTAATTTTGGTGCGATTCGAGATTTCGACGTTGTTTGATGTGATTTGGGGCCTCGAGCAAGTTCGTGGGATGTTATGGCACTGAGTCGTGTGTTTGGACGGAGTCCCGGGGGCCTCGGGTGTGTTTCGGGGTGGTTTCAGACCACTTTTCTCTAATTTTGGTGTTGCTGGTTTTCTGGTGCTGCTGGTGTTCTATGCGATCGCAGCCTTTGCTGTGCGATCGCGGAGAAGAAAAATGAGGGGCCTGAGTTTTGTCTTGTGCGATCGCGGCCCCGTGGGTGCGCTCGCGAAGAAAAAAATTGGAAGACTGCTGGATTGGCTTACGCGATCGCAGGATGTGCAATGCGATCGCGAAGAAGGCTGGGACTGGGCTATGCGATCGCGAGGCTTAAGATGCGATCACGGAGTAGGATTTTGTGGCAGCTGTTCATTGGCTTCCGCGAACGCGAAGGTAATTCCGCGATCGCGGAGAGGAAAGATCTTGGCAGTGTTGTTTAAAAACGGGATTTTGGCATTTCCTTCATTCACTTCATATGCTATTGACGAATGTGGAGAGCATTTAAGGGGGGGTTTCATCAAGCTACAGAGGTAAGATGTTTCTACGCAATTCTATGATTAAATACAAGATTGTTACATGGATTTGAACATGAAAATTGTGGGAAAATTGGGATTTTTTGGAAGGAAACCCAGAATTGATAAAATGTAATTTTTGCCACGAATTGAGCATAAATTTTGGAGTAAATTGTGTAATTGAATTAGTAAATCTTCGGGTAGAGATTTTCTTCAAGAAATTTCAAAGTCCGGGCACGTGGGCCAGAGGGCATTTTGGTCAATTCCTTGAGCGGAGTTGGAAAATTATATAATCTGAATTTTTAAAAAATATTAGAGTATATTTTCATTGAATTGTCGTTATTTGGTAGTTTTGGGACGTCGTGCATCCATTGGAGTCGTCGGAAGGGCTTGAAAGCCTGTTATGGAGCTTCAGAGCGAGGTGAGTCTCCTTTCTAACCTTGTAAGAGGGAATTGTCCCCATAGGTGTTCTATATGATTTGTGCAATTGTTTGTGGGGAGCTACGTACGTACCAAGTGACGAGAGTCTGTACGTAGCGGCTATTGTTGTTATGTCCGGGTAGTTAGGCCCCACATCATGCCCTGTGTTCTTCTCGTACGAAATTATATGCTATGAAACCTTATTATATGTAGTTTTGTTTCTCTGAGGTTTAAGGAATTTAAATAAAATGAAAGAAATTGTTTTACGGAAAATAAAATGAAAGGAATTGTTTTACGGAAAATAAAATGAAAGGAATTTTTTACGGAAAATAATATGGAAGAAATTGTTTTACGGAAAATAATATGAAAGGGATTGTTTTACAGGAAGTAGTATGAAAGAAATTATTTATGGAAAGTATTATGAAAAGGAAAGAATATTGTGTGTGCATGTGACCGCTTTGCAATTTACATTCCGCGAGCGGAGTGTGTTTACCCCCACTCTTATGGGATCGGGCCGTACGCCACGGCCGATTTAAAGATACATTTATGGGATCGGGCCGTACGCCACGACGGATTTAAAGATACATTTATGGGAGCAGGTCGTACGCCACAGCGGATTTAAGGATACTCTTATGGGATCGGGCCGTACTCCACGGCGGATTAAAAGTTACTCTTATGGGATCGCGTCGTACGCCACGGCGGATTTAAAGATACATTTATGGGAGCGGGCCGTACGCCACGGCGTATTTAAAGATACATTTATAGGAGCGGGTCGTACGCCACGGCGGATTTAAAGATACATTTATGCGGTCGGGTCGTACGCCACGGCGGATTTAAAGATACATTTATGGGAGCGGGCCGTACGCCACGGCAGATTTAAAGATACATTTATGGGAGCGGGTCGTACGCCACAGAGGATTTAAAGATATATTTATGGGAGCGGGTCGTACGCCACAGCGGACTTAAAGGTGCACTTTTGGGACGGTCCGATCGACCCTCGGCATATATATGTATATATACATAGGATATACCTCTTGTGACTTAAACTGTTAAATTGATTTAAGGACGTCAATTGTTAAATGTTTTCATGAATAAAGACTTGTCAGTGGATTGGGGAAAAATGAAAAGGAAATTACTTATTTACTTATTTTTAGAAATTATTCGGATTTTAGTGCCTTATATATATATTTGCTACTTAACTGCCTTCACATGTCTACTGCTTTCAGCATATTCTGTCCTATTTATATTGTTGGACCTTAGTGAGTGTCAAGTCGACCTCTCGTCACTACTTCTTCGAGATTAGACGGGATACTCACTGGGTACATATATGTATATGTACTCATACTACACTTTCTGTGCATTTTGTTGCACAGGTACCTTTATAGTACAGTGATTGATTTGGAGACTTATACGGGCTGCATTCATCCAGAGGCGTTCCACAGCTGCCGGAGTCTCCCTTCTGTGTACTTATATTTTATATTTATTTTCTTTGTCCAATTTGTTTTTCGGACAAGCGTTGTATAATTGTAGAAAATGCTCATGGACTTGTGTCACCGGGTTCTGGGGATGTCTTGGTATTTTTTTTTGTATTAAGTTGGTTCTTGTCGTGTTAAAATTACAAAATTTATTTATTTAATAATGGAAATTCAAGAAGAGGCTTCGATTCTAAAATGTTAAACAGGAAAGTGTTCCAACTGATTAAGGGGTCGGCTTGCCTGACAGTGGTGTCCGGCACCATCACAACCCATAGGTTTTGGGTCGTGACAATCCCTTTCCCGTTCCCAACTTAATTGATTCTTGACTTAATTGTTCTATGTCCATTATTGTTTCTATGACTACTTGGCCTTGTTATTTTATTGTTAGATATTGTTTTGATTATTTGGAAAGAGTATTGGTTGTTTTAGCTTGATTCCTTGTGGTACAAAATGGTTGAGCGGTTTGGCATTGTTTTTACGAATTTTATATATATATACATTCTTGTTGGTTCCGTTTTTGATAATATTAAGGNTTTTATGATTGTTGAGGTTTACGTGGTTGTTTGGTTTCAATTGATTGTTGCCAATTGTTGTGGCAAGTGTATTAAAAGTGTTGGTTGTTCTCTTGATTTTATCATGGTACATAAAGACTGAGTTGGGTTGACAGCGTTACGGTGTTTACATATATTCTGGTTGGTTTTATTGTGAAATGATATTGGTTGAAGCTTGCAAGCTATACTGTTTTCTGTTTGAAATTTGTTGATATAAAAGTGTTGTGAAAGGCTTGGCCTGAACTATGAAAGTTTTTGATGAATAAACAAAATTAGTGTGATAAGGGGGCTGTGATAAAGGGGTTGTGATAACGGTGGATAATTGATTGTGATATTGTTAATAGGTGGGATCAGGTTGTACGCCGCAACAAGACAATGATAAGGGAGAATTAGCATGTTTTACTGTTTATAAAATAAAGGCTGTAACACTCATTGTTTTATTGTCATTATTTCATACTCTACTTTTACTATTATTTTAAAGTGAAACTTGTTCTGTTTACAATTTGTCGAGACATAAATATTGTGAAAGGCTTTGACTTGAAAGGCGGTGATAAGAGGGATGTGATAAGGGGGTTGTGATAAGGGTGAATAATTGATTGTGATACGAGTGAATAAATTGATTGTGATACAGGTGAATAAATTGATATGATATGTCTGGTAGGATCGGGTTGCACGCTGAAACAAGGAGCAATAAGGAAGGACAATTATATTTTTCATATTTTGGCACTACTTTTATTTAAAGTTAAAGTTTGGAAACTTGGAAATCATTTGAGAGGTTGTTATAGTTGTGGCCTGGAAAAGGCGGCTGCGTTATTTCATTGTTGTTGCATTACTTAATTATTTGTTTAGATTTCCTTCTTGCTTTATATTTATTGTCTCAATTATATTTTTCTTGTTCGTGTAGAATTGTTTTGTTGCGTTATTTTATATATTATTGTCACAGATTATATGTTGTTAATGCCCCATCGTAGCCTCGTCACTACTTCGTCAGGGTTAGGCTCGACACTTACTCAGTACATGGGGTCGGTTGTACTGATACTACACTCTACACTATTTTGTGAAGATCCAGGTATCGACCAGCAATAGATATATTTAGAGCGGCTATTCATTTATTCGGAGACACGAAGTATATCTGCCGGCGTTCGCAGATCCCGAGAGTCTTCTCCTATTTTTATAAAATTGTTTTATTATCAGAACAGTTACACTATTTCTTTCAACCCATTATTTGTAGTATTCTTTTGTAGTTCGTGAATTGTGACACCAGACCCTGGGGTAGTTCTAGAGTTACTTATATAATTAGTTCGTGGCTCGGTTTATTTAAGTGTTTATTATTTTATGTTTGGAATTATTCATTTAAAGTCAGTATCTTAAGTTTATTTTATAATTGTTTATTATGTTTAAATGGATAATCAAAGGTAAATAGCTAATCGAACTCTAACATTGGCTTGCCTAGCAGGTGTGGTGTTAGGCGCCATCACTATAATGACATGACCGGTCGTTTTGAGATCTAGCTTGTCGTTCAGCAGTTGGGGGTCATGAACAGCTTCATTTCGGGTATTGTGACTTGTGTGTATGGTCAGAGTTGAAATTCAGGAGGTTCGGAGTTAAATTGAAAGGAAAATTCTCATTTCAGAAGTCTTAAGTTGAAGAAATTGAGTAAGACTAGAATTTTGAGAAAACGACCTCAGAATCAGGATCCGAAGGTTCCAGCAGGTTAGTATGATGATTTTGGACTTGGGCGTATGTCCGGATCGGGATTTGGATAACCCGGGAGCATTTCGGTGTATATTGTGGAAGTCAGCATTTTTGAAGAAATTTCCTAAATTTTGGTTGAAAAGCATTTCAATGATATTGATGTCTGTTTGAGATTTCCGAGTCTAGGAATAGCTTCTTATGGTGATTCTGTAGTTGGGAGCGCGATCGGAAGTGAATTCGGATGTCTGGAGGTCATTTTGAAGTCATTTGGCTAAAGATAGAAATTTGAAGGTTTTTGAGAAGTTTGACTGAGAGTTTGACTTTTTGATATCGGGGTCGGATTCTAGTTCCAAAAGTTGGAGCAGGTCTGTAATGTCGAATATGACCTGTGTGCAAAATTTGGGGTCAATCGGACGTGGTTTGATAGGTTTCGGCATCGGAGGTGAAAGTTGGAAATTTCAAAGATCATAAAGTCGAGTTTTTATGCGATTCGTGATTCCGGCGTTGTTTACGGTGATTTGGATCCTCGAGAAAGTTTGTGGGATGTTATGGGACTGAGTCGTGTGTTATGATGGGGGTCCCGGGGTGGTTTCGGACCAATTTTCTCTATTTTTGTTTTTGCTGGTTTCTGGTGCTGCCGGTGTTCTATCCGATCGCAGCCTTTGCTGTGCTATCGCGGAAAATAAAAATGAGGGGTCTGAGTCTTGACTTATGCGATCGCGACCCCGTGGGTGCGATCGCGAAGAAGGAAATTTGGAAGGCTACTGGATTGGCTTACGCGATCGCATGAAGTGCAATGCGATCGCAGAGAAGGCTAGGGTTGGGCTATGCGATCGCGAGGCTTAAGATGCGATCGCGGAGAAGGATTTTGGGATGTTGTTCATTGGCTTCCGCGATCGCGAAGGTAATTCCGCGATCGCGAAGAGGAAAGGTCTGGGCAGTGTTGTTTAAAACAGGATTTTGGCATTTCCTTCATTCATTTCATATGCTATGGACGAATGTGGAGAGCATTTCAAGGGGGATTTCATCAAGATTCAGAGGTAAGTTGCTTCTACTCATCTCTAGGATTAAATACAAGATTACTTAATAAATTTTGTATAAGATATTGAGGAAAAATTGAGAATCTCTTGAAGGAAACGTAAATTCGATAAATTGGGTTTAACCACGAATTGAGCTTAATTAATGAAGTAAATTGTATAATTAAATTAGTAAAGCTATGGGTAGAGATTTTCTTCAAGAAATTTCGAAGTCCGGGCACGTGTGCCCGAGGGCATTTTGGTCATTTCATTGAGTCAGGTTGGGAAATGATATAATTTGAATTTGTTATGAACAATAGAGTATATTTTCATTGAGTTGTGGTTATTTGGTAGTTTTGGGACGTCGTGCATCCATTGGAATCGTCATAGAGTCTTGGAAGCCGGGTATGGATCTTCGGAGCGAGGTGAGTCTCCTTTCTAACCTTGTAAGAGGGAATTGTCCCCATAGGTGTTCTATGTGTTGTGTGTAGTTGTTTGTGGGGGCTACGTACGCACCAAGTGACAAGAGTCTGTGCGTAGCGGCTATTATTTCTATGACCGGGTAGTTAGACCCCGCATCAGGCTCTGTTTTCTACTCGTAATGAACTATATGTTATGAGCCCTAATTATATGTGTATTTTTTGTTCCTCTGACATTTATGGAATTTAAATAATAGAAAAGAAATTATTTTACGGAAAGTAATATAAAAAGGAATTGTGCCATGTCGTGAAATTTTAAGTCCACAACATGCCTTATACTCTTTCTTGCAAATGACATATATGCTATGTACTCATGATTTTGCGTGATATTGCTTTACTCTGAGACTTTATGGAAATTGCGGAATTGAAAGGAATTGGTTATGTAAAGTAAGTTTTATATGTTATTGTGCGTGAATGTGACCGCTTTGCAATTTACATTCCGCGAGCGATGTGTGATTTCCCCCACTCTCATGGGAGCGGGCTGTACGCCACGGCGGATTGACAGGTGCACTTTTGGGACGGGCCGATCGATCCTCGGTAGTGCACAGAGATGATATAATTGAGAATGTACTTTTGGTACGGGCCGTTCGATCATCGGCAATGCATGGACGAAGTTGTACTATGTTATGATATGGTTACATTGAAAGACGCACTTATGGTTCAGGCCGTTCGATCCTCGGCAGTGTGCAGACATGACTATGGTAAGCATGCACTTTTGGGACGGGCCAGTCGATCCTCGGCAGTGCATAGCTATTTTTCCTTATGACTCCGACCGGTTGTCTTATTCCTGTGTGTGCATGATTATTTGGCATTGTTTCATGGTTATCGACTTGTATTGGATATTTGGGGAAAAGAAAGTGGCCATTGTTATCGTTCCAGTATTTACTTGGATTTCTGTGCTTTATACATAATTGCTACTCACTGTCTTACATGTCTTTCACTTTTATTCGTTTTATCATTATTATATCATACTGTTGGACCTTAGTGAGTGTCAAGTCGACCTCTCGTCACTACTTCTTCGAGATTAGACGGGATACTCACTAGGTACATATATATATATGTACTCATACTACACTTCTGTGCATTTTGTTGCACAGGTATCTTCATAGTACAGTGGTTGATTTGGAGACTTACTCGAGTTGCATTCATCCGGAGGCGTTCCACAGCTGACAGAGTCTCCCTTCTATGTCTCTACATTGTATCTCTATTGCCTTTGTCCAATTTATTTCTCGGACAAGAGTTGTATAATTGTATAAATTCTTAGAAATTGCTCATGGACTTGTGTCACCGGGTTCTTGGGATGTCTTGGTATTTATTTTTTTTGTATTAAGTTGGTTTCTTGCCGTATTTAAATTACGAAATTTATTTATTTAATAATGAAAATTCAAGAAGAGGCTTCGATTCTAAAATGTTAAACAGGAAAGTGTTCCAACTGATTAAGGGGTCGGTTTGCCTGACAGTGGTGTCCGCCGCCATCACAACCCATAGGTTTTGGGTCGTGACAATCACGATCCCTAAGGTTGGGAATTTGGGTCGTGACAAGAACGAATGCAGCAGTTCCCCGGTTGGTGAATCATCATAGCATATCTCTGGCATTTATCATATTTTTATACGAACTCTTTCGCATCTTGATCCATGTCGATCCAGTAATAGTCGGCTCTGATCGTCTTTTGAACCAATGATTCGGCGCCTGAATGATTTTCGCAAGTGCCTTTGTGGACTTCCCTTAGAACGTACTCGGTATCTCCTGGTCCCAGAAATATTACTAGTTGGTCATCGAACATTCTTCTCAAAAAGGTTCCATCCTCGGACAAGCTGAATCGGGATGCCATTGTGCGTAGTGCCCTAGATTCTTTTGGATCTGAAGGAAGTTTCCCAATCTTCAAATACTCTACGTATTTATTTCTCCAATCCCAGGTTAAGCTTGTGGAGTTTATTTCAGCGTGACCTTATTCTACTACCAACCTCATGAGTTGTATGACTGCCCCTGAGTTGAGCTCGTCATCCTTGACCGACGACCATAAGTTTGCGAGGGCATCGACCTTACTATGTTGATCTCAAGATACGTGCTGCAAAGTCCATTTTTTAAACTGATGTGACGTTACCTGTAACTTATCTAGGTACCTTTGAATTCATTCGTGTCTGACTTCGAACGTTCCGTTAACTTGATTTACAACAACGAGGAGACACACTTAGCTTCAATCACCTCCGCCCCTAGCTTTTGGCCAGTTCGAGACATGAAATCATGGCCTCATATTCGACCTCGTCGTTAGAAAATTTCATAATTCTAATGGATTTTCTAACTATATTGCATGTGGGTGGCTTCAGCACGATTCCAAGTACATACCCCTTTGGGTTCGATGCATCGTTTATAAAAAAGGTCCTGATTCTTGAAGACATCCTCGAGTTTACCAATAACTCTCTTTCGACCTCGAGTACTAGTTTGGCGTGAAGTCGGCCACAAAATCTGCCAAAATTTGAGACTTAATGGTTGTCTGGGGTCGATACTCAATATCATACCTGCCGATTTCTACGACCCATTTGGCCAGTCATCCCGAGAATTCGGGTTTATGCATTATATTTCACAATGGATAAGTTGTCATAACACATATAAGGTGGCACTGAAAATACAGTTTCAGTTTCATGGAGGCGCTTAGCAGAGAGAGCGCCAAATTTTCTAGGTGAGGATACCTAGTTTCGGCCTCACCTAGGGTCCAGCTAACATAATAAATTGGAAATTACGTACCTTTTTCTTCCCAAACTAAGACTCCACTTACCGTTATTTTTATACTGCCAAATATATGTGTAGTTGATCGTCTGCCCTCAGCGTGTGAAGTAGTGACGGGCTCAATAAATACCGCTTAAGTTCTTCCAAGGCTCGTTGGCATTCAAGGGTCCATGTGAAATTGTTTTTCTTCTTCAGTAACGAGAAAAATCGATGGCTCTTATTAGAGGACCTCGAGATGAATTGCCCCAGGGAGGCAATGTGCCCGGTTAGTCTTTTCACGGCCTTCACATTTTCCACTACCGTGATGTCCTCGATAGCTTTGATCTTGTTGGGGTTGATCTCGATTCCTCGGTTGGACACCATGAACCCAAGAAATTTAGTTGATCCGACTTCGAACGTGCATTTTCTAGATTCAACTTCATGTTTACTTCCTCAATATACTGAAGAGTTTCTGCAAATGCTTTAAATGGTCCTCTGCTCGTAGAGACTTAACTAACACATCGACAATGTAAACATCCATGGATTTCCCTATTTGTTCTTCAAACATTCAATTTACTAGGCGTTGTAAGTAGAACAAATAGTTTTTAATCCAAATGGCATTACGTTATAGCAGTATGTGCCATACTTAGTGATGAAGGAGGTATTTTCTTGATCATCCGGGTTCATCCATATTTGGTTGTACCCGGAGTAGGCATCGAGAAAACTGAGGATCTCATGGCCGGTCGTGGCATCGATCATGCAATCGATGTTAGGCAAAGGGAAAGAGTCTCTAGGGCATGCCTTATTTAAATCTTTATAATCCACACACATCCTCAAATTGTTCCCCTTTTTAGGGACTACTACTACGTTTGCTAACCATTCCGGGTACTTGACCTCCCGGATGGACCTATTTTAAGGAGTTTAGTTACCTCGTCCTTGATGAAATCATGCTTTATCTCGGACTGAGGTCTCCTTTTCTGCTTGACCGGATGGAATTTTGAGTCTAGGCTTAGCTTGTGAGTAGTGATCTCCGGTGGGATCCCTGTCATGTCGAGATGGGACCAAGAAAAACAATCCATGTTAGCTACAAGAAATTGAATGAGTTTTTTCTTGAGCTCGTGAGTTAACCTCGTGCCCAGGTGTACCTTCTGATCGGGTAGATGTTCAATTAGTATGACCTGCTCCATATCTTCAACTGTTGATTTAGTAGCGTCGGAATCATCGGGGGCTATAAAGGATCGAGGAACCCCATAATCACCGTCTTCATCGGTTCCATGTTTCTCCGGTTGGGTAGAGGCTGGCATCGGTGATTGCTATTTGGCTTCTTGTTTTGCCTTCAAACCTGGCTCCTTGATGAGAGTATTGATATCAGAATTACTTCATTGACGGCAAACATCTCCTTTGCAGAGGGTTGCTCCCCGTAGATCGTTTTAATTCCCTCTGGTGTTGGGAATTTTAATACTTGTGAAGGTCAAGGGAACAACCTTCATGTTGTGGATCCATGGTCTCACGAACAGGGCATTGTACCTCATGTCCCCTTCGTTCACATACAATTTGGTCTCCTGGGTTGTCACGACCCACTTTCCATTAAGGTCGTGATGGCGCCGGACACCACTTGTCAGGCAAGCCAATCATTAATTAGTGGATTATATTCTTATCTTAACATTTTTGAAATCATTACCTTTCACTTTATTACATAAGAAGTGAATAAAATTCGTTAAATAGATACGGCAGATAAACAATCCAGTCTATTAAATTAAATCCCAAACACATCCAAGAACCCGGTGACACAAGTGCATGAGCGAACCTTCTAAGAATTTATACAGATACTACAATGCCTGTCCGAAATACAAGTTGGACAAGGAATTTAAAATGAGAAACAATACATAGCGGAAGACTTTGCCAGCTGTGGGTCATCTCCGGGTGAAGCAACTCGTCTAAGTCTCCAAGTCAGCCATATAGCTAAGGGTGGCTAACGGGCCGGGCCCGGGCCAAACGGGTCAAGTGGGCCGAGCTAAACGGACTGCGGGCCCGGACTAAACGGGCTATACGGGTGGAACCGGCCCCCCACGGGCCTAAGCCCACATGGGCCCGGGCTAAGCGGGTCGGGCCAGCGGGCCAAACGGGCCTAACGGGTCTGGCCTATTTTTTTTAAATTTTTTTTTTATGTAAGGCAATTTCTTGTAAATCTTTGGGATATAAATATTGTAATTCATATTTAAACACAAAAAATAGTAAGTTTCTTCAAATTAATAATAATAGTACTTCAAACTTGCACTAATATTGCATAATAAATTAATAGTACTTCAAATTAAATTAAGAAACTATAACATTACGAATGTCTTGAGAACGCCTAAGACAACCCTTTATTATGTGCCTCCTTAAAGAGCCCATTCCGGTCAACTTTGGATGCCAAGTGTAGAGACGACCTTAGTGCTTGCACTTTACTATATAAAATTCTTCATTTTCTTCTACCACATTATAGTTTTCCCGAATAAATGGGTTATTTCTAGAACCACCGGGCATGATTTAACTTGAATTGAGAATTTGAGTAGAGAGAGATTGATGATTTTGTGAGTAATAATGAAAGAATGAGGGGGTATTTATAGTTCAGAAAAGGGAAAAAGTGTAATTATAAAAAGTTTGAGGTTAAAACAAAGTTTGGGGGCCAAATGGCTATTTTTTAAACATGCCAAACGGCTAGCATATTGGTGAGGACCTCCTAATTTCATGGTAGGATTTAACATGGTTGCAATACCATAAAGAGGGGGGATAGGGAAAAAATATTTTTTAAACTTATCTTTCATATCATCAATAGCATATTGGTAAACTACCCCACCCTCTGAAAATTGAGTAAATAATTCTGCAAGTGCTGAAATATAAACTAAACAGTTAGAAATAGTAGCATAATATTGCCCAGATAATTCATTTGTAGCAACATGAAAATGTTCTAAAAAATCTAGAAGAATTTTAACATTAGCCCAATCTTGATTTGTAAGGTGACCATCATCATCATCATCATCACTAACACGAGCATTATACGTTGCCATTATTGGGTTTCTATATTCATATGCAACAAATAAACTTTCATACAAGTAATTCCACCTAGTCGGACAAGGTTTAGGAACCTTTATTTCTCTAAGGCCAAATTCATCCCATTTTTTATAATATTCTTTAACTCTACTTATACGGTTTG
>ML286210.1:0-46113 GCA_005239495.1 Nicotiana undulata | reverse complement strand
CCGCTCCCATATATTTCATAATTTCATTTCAATTCCGCCGTGGCGTACGGCCCGCTCCCATATAATTCATAATTTCATTTCAATTCCGCCATGGCGTACGGCCATATAATTCATAATTTCATTTCAATTCCGCTGTGGCGTACGGCCCGCTCCCATATATTTCATAATTTCATATTACTTTCTGTAAAACAATTCTTTTCATCTTATTTTCCGTAAAACAATTCCTTTAATGTTACTTTCCGTAAAACAATTCTCTTCATTTTATTTTTCGTAAAACAGTCCTTTACATTTTATTTTCCGTAAAATAATTTTTTTCATTTTATTTTCCGTAAAATAATTCTTTTTATATTATTTTCCATAAAACAATTCTTTTCGTGTTATTTTTCGTAAAACAATTCTTTTTATTTTATTTCCGTAAAATAATTCTTTTTATATTATTTTAAATTCCACGAAATCTCAGAGGAGCAAAAGTACACATAGCAGGACTTCATAACATACAGCTCATCACAAGGAGAACACAAGGCATGATGTGGGGCCTAACTACCCGGACATAACAATAATAGTCGCTACGTACGGACTCTCGTCACTTGGTGCGTACGTGACCCCCACAAACAATTACACACGGCATGTAGAACACCTACGGGGACAGTTCCTTCTTACAAGGTTAGAAAGAAGACTCACCTCGCTCCGAAGATCCATCACTGGCCTCCAAGCCTCCACGACGACTAAAATGGATGCGCAACGCTCCCAAACTATCCAAATAACGATAATTCAATGAAAATATACTCAATAGGTCATAACCAATTCAAATCACAAAGTTCCTCAGCCCGGCTCAATGAAATGACCAAAATGCCCTCGGGCCCACGTGCCCGGACCTCGAAAATTCTTGAAGAAAATCCCTACCCGAAGCTTTACTAATTCAATTACACATTTTACTCAATTATTCATGCTCAATTCGTGGCTAAAATCCAAATTTCCAAATTCTAGGTTTTTTCCAAATGTTCCTCAAATTTTCCCTAATTTCCATGTTCTAATCCATGCAATAATCTTGTATCTAACTTGAAATGAGTAAGAGTAACTTACCTTAACATAGATGACGAAATTCCTCTCTTGAAGCTCTCCAAAAATCTCCCATGGTTTTGAAGAAATGCAGAAAATGACCAAAATCCCGGTTTAAAACAACACTGCCCAGGTATTTACTCATCACGATCGCGGAAAATACTTCGCGATCGCGGAGAACAATTTTCCAGCCCAAAATTTGCTCTTCGCGATCGCGGAGAACAATTGCCCAGCCTGCCCAGACAGCCTCCAGTAGAATGGACATAACCTTTTGCACACAACTCCAAATGACAAATAGTTAAATTTTCTGAAAACTAGACTCAAAGATCTATAACTTTCATGTGTTGGTAAACTACTAATTCCTTATAGATATTTAGATATAATCTGTCATAGTCAGCCCATGTGCAACACAACCTTCTTCTTCAAACTTCCCGGACATCCTGTAGTGTAACAGCAATATCTCTTTGCACACAAATCCAAATCATGAATGGTTTACTTTTCTAGAAACTAGGCACAAAGATCTACAACTTTTATTTTACCATCTCAAAATTCCTTATATATTGTGAGATATGAGCCTCCGAAGTCGAGTCAGTGCAGCAGAAGAGTTACTCTACGCGATCGCGAAAGGCTTTCCGCGATCGCGATTCACTGGCCCGTTTCTCACATTTTACTCACCGCGATGCGACCAATTCCCCGCGATCGCGTAGAACACTGCTGTAGCCAAAAACTAGCAGTTATAAATGGTCTAGAAATGGTCTGAAACCACCTCGAAACTCACCCGAGCCCCTCGGGACCTCGTCCGAACGTACCAACAAGTCTGGAAACATATCACGGANAATTCTTCAAAAACCTTCAGTTTTCTATCTTTAGCCAAATGACCTTAAATTGACTTCCGGATATCCGAATTCACTTTCGATCGCGCCCCCAACTCTTGAATCACCATACGGAGCTATTCCCAGACTCGGAATCCCAAACGGATATCAATATCATTGAAATGTACTTCAAGTCAAACTTAGGAAATTTTCTTAAAATACTGACTTTCCACAATATGCGCTGAACTGCTCCCGGGTTATCCAAAACCCGTTCCGGACATACGCCCAAGTACGAAATTATCATATGAACCTACTGGAACCTTCGGATCCTGATTCCGAGGTCGTTTACTCAAGATTCCAGTCTTACTCAATTTCTTCAACTTAAGGCTTCTTAAATGAGAATTTTCCTTTAAATTTAACTCCAAACCTCCTGAATTTCAACTCTGACAATACACACAAGTCACAATACCCGAAATGAAGTTGTTCATGACTCCCAACTGCTGAACGACGCGCTGGATCTCAAAACGACCGGACGGTCGTTACAACCAGTCCTCTCTTATTGCTCCTCAATATATCACCCTTATTCCTCCTGTTGCCGCGTGCAACCCGATCCCGCATGTCCACCCTTATTACTCCTGTTGCAGCGTGCAACCCGATCCCACCAGTCATTAGTTTAAATAAAAAATAACAACCAATCCACAACTCAATTACCATAATTTCTAATACCAAGAGTATGAGTAGACGGGCAACAAGAGAATCATGAAAAAATCAAAGGAATACAACAACCTTCACTAGGACATTGTGGCAGGTAAGGCAGGTGATAACTTCACTGGCAACCACAACAATTGAACATGTAGCATATTTGCACAAAGTCATAGAGGAACTCACAATTAAGAAGTATCAAAACATTAAGGAAGACAATCACTTCAATTAAGGCAAATAAGGGCGAAATAACAAGTAAGAGTTAGAGAAAAGCTAACAACGTGTATAGAGCATGTAGAGGTAAAACTAGCAAATAGAAAACCCAATTATATCAGAAAACTTCCCGCTTATTGAACATAAAGACCTAAGAACCCTAAAGGCAAATTTTTCACAAATAAGACTGGGCACGCACTCGTCACCTCGCATGCACGGGCTACAATTAACACAGAGGACTCAATTCCTAAGGGGAAGTCCCACACATAAGGTTAGGTAAGATACTTACCTCAATAGCGTAAAATCCTACTCCAGGATGCCCTCGTCTTTAGACTCGATCTCCAAAAGCTCCGAATCTAAACATAATCGTATTAATACTATCAACATAGCTAACAAATCGAATTCCACAATAAAACTACAAGATATGCCAAAAATACGAAATCGGCCAAAACCCGGCCCTCGGGCCCGCGTCTCGAAACCAGTCAAAAATGACAGAATTAGAAACCTCGTTCTCTCCAGAGTCTAACCATATAAAATTCGTCAAAATCGTACTCCGTTTGGTCCGTCAAATCCTCACCAAACTCTCCAAAACTCAAGCCCTAACTCTCTCACTCACTTTGAAATCGTCAATCAAATCCCAAAATCGAAGATGGATTCATGAAATATAACCAAAACCGAGTAGGAACACTTACCCCAATCCATATGGTGAAAATTTTTGATACCCAATTTTTCCTATATTATTTTTAAAATGCATATCTATCTTCAAAATAGTACATGAGCATCAATTATAATTTCTGCATTTTTTCGAAGGATTTTTATTAATTTATCCCAGTATTTTTATTATATAAATAATTACTAATTGCATCACAAATGGTTTTATAATAACTTTATGGCTTAACTTTATCATTTATATTTTATACTAAGCTCTAATTATTTCATGAATAGCCACATTTAGATTTTTTGGGTTATAATGGCAATAACTTTGCAATAATAGCTCATGTGTGCATAAGTACCCTATTTCACTAGAAAATAGATTTTTATACTTTTATAATATTAAGTAATTATTTTAAATTATTTTTATGCATGAAAATCAGTAGGCAAATTGATTAGGTATTCACAACCTCGCCTTAATAAAATGTTGCATATTCTGCTTTGTGCTCATCTAGATATCCTGCTATAGGACTTTAAATCGTTTAAAACTATTTGTTGAGGCGTGCAGTTGTTTGTTTATTTGTGGAGGTAAATGTAGCCCTTTTATTGCTCCTTTTATGTGACAGTCCTATTTGTTTTGTTTGTCGCCTAGATTTTCTCCTTGTAAGCAACGTAGGTGAGTCTAAAACCACCTGAACTACAGGTCCTAAACACTTCCAGGACCATAGGCAAGGGACGGCTAATGCACGCATAAGGTACGTATTCGATGCTATTAGAACGCTTAGATAATAATTAAGGGGAGGGTAATTGGGTAGTAAAGGATATGATTACCTGTGCGCTAATACTACGCGTAACACCTCTACTTGAGGAAGGTTACCGAGTATTGCGCAGAAGTGATCCTATAGGCTAATAAATCTAGGACCCCCTTTATTCCCGTTTTTAAAATAATCTTTATTTGTTTAAATTGCGTTATGACTAACAACAACAACCCAGTATAATCCCACAAGTGGGGTTTGGGGAGGGTAGTGTGTACGCAAACCTTATCCCTACCCTAGGGTAGAGAGGTTGTTTCCAATAGACCAAATTGCTTTGTGACTAATTCACTTAAATTGAGTTTGGTCGTGTCACGACCCAAATTCCCAACCTTAGGGATCGTGATGACGCCTAACACCTCACTTGCTAGGCAAGCCAATGTTAGAATTCGATTAGCTATTTTCCTTTGCTTAAATACTTAAACACAATAAATAAATTTAATAAACTTAATCTAATAATTTCCAACGAATAACTTCAAATATAAAATAATAAACAAATAAATAAACCGAGCCACGAACTAATTATATATATATATATATATATATATATAACTCTAAGACTACCCCAAGGTCTGGTGTCACAATTCACGAACTTCTAAGAATACTACAAATAATGGGCTGAAAGAATAATATAGTTGTTTTGAGAAAAATATAAAACAGTCTCTATGAACTAAGAGGAGACTCCAGGGATCTGCGAACGCTGGCAGATATACCTCGTGTCTCCGAATGTAGTATGGCCCCTACTAAAATCTATAACGTTGGCTGGTACCTGGATTTGTACAAAAGAGTGCAGCGTGTAGTATCAGTACAACCGACCTCATGTACTGAATAAATGTCGAGCCTAACCTCGACGAAGTAGTGACGAGGCTAAGGCGGCCAATTATAACATATCATGTGATAATATATATATATATATATATATATATAATAAAGCAATAAACAATTCTACACAAACCAGAAAGATAAATTACAACAATAAATAAAATAGCTCAGTCGCCTATTCCAGACCTCAGTTGTAACCAAGATCTCACATGAATTTCCAGAGTTCCAAACTTCACTTTAAAATAACCAAAGGTGCATAATATGAGAAAGCGGTAGAGTAAAACAGTAAATTTTCCAAATCTTTATGTTTAAAATCAGTAAAACATAAATATCCCCCCTTATCACTGTCTTGTTGCGGCGTGCAACCCGATCCCACCTGTCCACCCTTATCACTATTATTTATTTCGCCTGTCCACTCTTATCACTATCATTTATTTCACCTGTCCACCCTTATCACTATCATTTATTTCACATGTCCACCCTTATCTCTATCTTGTTGTCCACCCTTATCACTATCAATTTATTTATTTATCAAAAACTTTCACAATTCAAGCCAAGCCTTTCACAGCACTTTTATCTCAATAATTGTAAACAGAAAACTGTATTTCTCATAAACTCATCAATATTATCACAGAAATGGAACCAGCAGGAATACATAAATATATTTCTCGTAAAACAATGTCAGCCCACTCAATCTTTATGTACCACAATAAAACCAAGAAAAATACTAATACTTTTCCAAAAATAATTACAACCAGACTTAACAATAAATTAACAAGCCAAGTAATCATAGAAACAACAATGGGCATGAAACAATTTAAGACATGAGCAGAATTGGAAACGGGGAAGGGATCATGTAAGCAGACAATTTGGTGGGGCATAGATACTCGTCAACGCACCTATACACCACACACATATTTCACATAACAATTATGTTGGGGATTCTCATTCCATCAAGTCAAGGTTAAACCAAGCACTTACCTCAAATTCGCATGCCACTCACTGCTCAATTATAGCTTTTCCTTTAGAATCTTGCTCTAACCCGCTCGAATCTAATCATAATCAGATTAATACCATCAAGATAGGCTAACGAATCGAATTTCACAATAAAAACTACAAAACATGCCAAAAATCCGAAATCGGCCAAAATATGACCCCCCGGGTCCACATCTCGAAATCAGTCAAAAATGGCGAAATCAAAACCCTCTCCCGAGTCTAACCATATAAAATTTATCGAAATCGGACTCTGTTTGATCTCTCAAATCCCTACCTAAAACTCTCCAAAACTCAAGCCCTAACTCCCTCAATTTCACTTTAAAATCATCAATCAAATCCCAAAAACGGAGATGGATTCATGAAACATAACAAAAAACGAGTAAATAACACTTACCCGAATCCCTATGGTGAAAATCGCCTCCAAAATCGCTCAAATCCGAGCTCCCCAATTCAAAATATGACCGAATGAACAAACCATTGTTTATATATTTTTCTACCAGCTATTCTGCCTCGTTTCTCATGTCAAACAATCCTGAAACTCGTTTTTTATGCCTCCAATGGATTCCTTGTGAAACTATAGTCAAGTTAGGCTTTTGAATCACTCAATTTGAATAATGAAGGAGATATGTTGGTTTTAATATTTGCAAATAGTGCAGATTTTTAAATACGCCGTTAGTGGCAATTTCGTAATTAATTTAAAAAATCTGGCAACCTTAGTAAAATGACCATAAAATCCTCATACGATGTCCAAATTCAATGATTCTTTTTTCTACGTGTCCGTAATGACGATACGGGTCTAATACATCAATCAAAATAGAAACAAAATCTTATTTGTTCAATATGATATCATTTATGCTTGAAGAAACGAAGTCGAAACATAAGAAAAACGAGCACCCAAACCTATCTGAAACTCACTCGAGACCCTCAATACCTCAACCAATAATTCAAACAAGTAATATATCACTACTCGAACTTAGTCGAACCTCCATAACACTCAATACAACACCCCAATACCAAATCAACCTCGGATTCAAGCCTAAAAACTTCTAAATTTCCAAAATTCGCTAACGACGCCGAAACCTACCAAACCACGTTCGAATGACCTTAAATTTTGCACACACATTAAAAATGACACTACGAACCTATTACAACTTACAAAATTCCATTCCGACTCCGATATCTAATTTTTCACTATCGACCAAAATCGCCAAATTCTAACTTTCGCCAATTCAAGCCTAGAACGGAGTCTTAGTTCAAAAAATGACCCCTTGGGTCATCACAGGCCGGGACCCACCATTTTGGATCTCGAGGAGTGCCTAACACCTTCCCCTCAAGGTAATTTCGAGCCCTTACCCAATCTCTGGTAAAGTAAACCGGTTTATGAGTTATTTGTTTTAGGTGCCCTAACGCACCTTAAATCCGTTAGGTGATGACTCTTCAAATTCTATACCCATTCCCAAAAGGAAATGAATTGTCCCAAAAATACCGAAACCCCGGGCTCCGCGAGAAAAAAAGGAGCGCGACATCAGTGACCGCATAGAGCTAGAAATTGAATCTCAACTAGCTCAGCCAAGTGGTTCTAAAGTAGAGGAAGTGGAGGAGGTGCAAAATATTGATCAAGATGATAATTTTGATGCACCTGCGCAACAACAACCATATAGCATTGCAACAGGCAGAGAGAAGAGAGTGATCAACCGACCGCAAAGGTTTGCAAACATAGTTAATGTGTATCTTCTTGGATATACGAATCCTGTGGGATTTTCTTTGGCAATTGCAGAGACCCTTGATGCGTTTGAGTGTTATAGCTATCCAGAAGTTATTCCGAGTACATAACCAAATCAACGGATTAGTGTTATGGCTGAGGAGATTGAGTCTCTTAACAAGTTTAAGTGTTGCCTAGACTTGGTTTATGCGTGCGGCAATGTGTAGAGCCCTCGCGAAGGCTGGGGGCATGGTAGAGAGACGTTGTTCCTGTTGATGAAGAGAATTCAAGTCAAGGGGAAGATTTGTTATTTTGTGGCTTTAATTATTTCCTTGTGTTTTTAAGAAATCCATAATCCTATAAGTTTAGAAAAATCCATTGTCCTAATAGATTTGGTAAAAGAAAAGCTATTGTCCTTGTCAAATAGAGAAACTTTTCTCTTATAGGTTTGGGACTATTTGGGATCTATATATATGGGTTGTAGTTGGGAATTCTATAGATAGTATTGTATTTTTCTTCTCATTCATAGTGGAAAATTCTTCCAGCTTTTGCTACGAGGATTAGGCTTAGCCGGACCTCATTAAATCCTTGTGTTGATTTCTTCTCTATTTGTTTTGTATGTAAGTGTGTGCTACTTAATTAACCCACAATTTTCCGTAGTAGTTAGCTTAGGTTCATGTGAAAAAGACTATGTATAGGATTCCTCTACAAACTTACTCGCAATATTGCCTGTTCCAATCCTCGTAAAGAAGGAGAACTGTGATATGCTAACTAACGGTGATAAATTCTCACACGATAGAGGTTTCATTGGTATCTGCTCAGCCTTGTGGTAGTTGTTATCAAAGAATTATGGCAGCAGTAAGGTTTCAAATCCTGGGAATCAATACAGACTAAACTAAGAGCTTAACAGAAGAGAAATATGTAGAAGATACCTATTAGTTTCGAATAGGTTTTAGAATTGATAGAGAACTTCTATTATTATTATTATTATTATTATTATTATTATTATTATTATTATTATTATTATTATTATTTTACTGCTATTACTTATATATATTTATTTCATTTTTCACTTCTAGTTTTATTTAATTTTAGTAATGATAATGAATGAGTTGAGCTTAAAGATAAGTGAGGATTCATTATATAACGTCGACCCCAACTTGTTTGAGACTGAGGCATAGTTATTAAAGTTGTTATATGAGTAAACATTCAAATATGACATATTCGCCTTCCTTTTCAGTTTTTATTACTTTCGAATAAGTAAAAAACCCTAACATTTGCTTAATCTAATAGGAATAATTATTTAAATGAGATCGATACTATTATGGGTTATTTTTAGTATCAGTGACCGCATAGAGCTAGAAATTGAATCTCCACTAGCTCAGTCAAGTGGTTCTAAAGTAGAGGTAGTGGAGGAGGTGCAAAATATTGATCAAGATGATAATGTTGGTGCACCTGCGCAACAACAACCATATAGCATTGCAACAAGCAGAGAGAAGAGAGTGATCAACCGACCGCAAAGGTTTGCAAACATAGTTAATGGGTATCTTCTTGGATATACGAATCATGTGGGATTTGCTTTGGCAATTGCAGAGACCCTTGATGCATTTGAATGTTATAGCTATCCAGAAGTTATTCTGAGTACAGAACCAAATCAACGGATTAGTGTTATTGATGAAGAGATTGAGTCTCTTAACAAGTGTAAGCGTTGCCTAGACTTGGTTTATGCGTGCGGCAATGGGTAGAGCCCTCGCGAAGGCTAAGGACAAGGTAGACGTTGTTCCTGTTGATGAAGAGAATTCAAGCCAAGGGGAAGATTTGTTATTTTGTGGCTTGAATTGTTTTCTTGTATTTTTAGGAAACCCATAATCCCTATAGGTTTAGGAAAATCCATTGTCCTGATAGATTTGATAAAAGAAAAGCTATTGTCCTTGTCAAATAGGAAAACTCTTCTCGTATAGGTTTGGTGCTATTTGGGATCTATATATAGGGGTTGTAGTTGAGAATTCTATAAATAGTATTGCATTTTTTTTCTCATTCATAGTGGGAAATCTCTCAGCTTCTGCTACGAGGATTAGACTTAGCCGGACCTCATTAAATCCTTGTGTTGATTTCTTCTCTATTTATTTTATATGTAATTGTATGATAGTTAACCCACGATTTTACATAATAGTTAGCTTAGGATCATGTGAAAAAGACTATGTATAGGAGTAATTGCTCTACATACTTGCTCGCAATATTGCATGTTCCAATCCTCGTAAAGAATGAGAATTATGATATGCTAACTAACGGTGATAAATTCTCCCACGATAGAGGTTTCATTGGTATCTGCTCAGCCTTGTAGTAGTTCTTATCAAACAATTATGGCAGCAGTAAATTTTCAAATTCTGGGAATCAATACAGACTTAACTAAGAGCTTAACAGAAGAGAAATATGTAGCTGATATCTAATAGTTTGGAATAGGTTTTAGAATTGATAGAGAACTTTTATTATTATTATTATTATTATTATTATTATTATTATTATTATTATTATTATTATTATTATTATTATTATTATTATTATTTATATATAATTATCTGATTTTTCACTTCTAATTTTATTTAATTTCAGTAATGATAATGAATGAGTTGAGCTTAGAGATAAGTGAGGATTCATTATATAACGTCAACCCTAACTTGTTTGGGACTAGGCATAGTTATTAAAATTGTTATATGAGTAAACGTTCAAATAAGATATATTCGCCTTCCTTTTCAGTTTTTATTACTTTCGAATAAGTAAAAAACCCTAACATTTGCTTAATCTAATAGGAATAATTATTTTAATGAGATCAATACTATTATGGGTTATTTTTAGCTCCATAATAAGCTTGTTGTTTCTTCGTAGGACAAATTACACATGGCAATGTGTTAGGCTTCAATGTATTGTTGAGCTGACTAATTAGTTATTTGACTATTATTAGGCAAGCAAACATGTCCTAGGTAGTTGAACAAAATCGCAAGGATCAATTGTCAATAAACTGTACTATAGGAGAAACTATAGGAAAATGAGAAACAGTAAACCAGTTAACATACATTTCATTCTGCTGTCTGTTTTTTTCTTTTTTGAATTATTACGTGGTTTTGTTAGTCATGCTACTCAAGAGGAAAAAATATGAATTCCTTAAAATGTTCTGTGTATGAACACAGTTTCAAGATTACCATCCTTTCAATGATGCCAACAAACAGATAATAAAAGGGCAGTTCGGTCCACTAAGTTTCCGATGCGCGAGAGGTTTGAAAAAGGACCGGATCACAAAAGTCCGTTGTATGCTGTCTTATCCTACATTTCTACAAAAGGTTATTTTCGCAGCTCGAACCCGTGTGACTAGACCTGGCAAGATGGTTAAAAATAATAGTTATCCACCCAACCCAACCCACTAAAAATGGGTTGGATAACTGACTTTTTTAAACCGGGTCGAATATGGATAATTATATTACTCATATTATCCATTGGAAAAATGAGTAACCAAATAGATAACCAATGGGTAAAATATGGATAATACAATTATTGGAAAATTATTTCAGTAATATTATTCTGTTGCAAGGGACAGCAAATTTATAGTAGAGCTTGAGGCTAATGTGAAGTCATGAATGGATAATATGGTTACTCATTGAATCCGCGGGTTAACCCGTGTTAAATATGGGTCGGGTCGGATAATTTATCCGTTTTTTCCATTACCCGTTTCGACCCGAACCATATCCGACCCGACCGTTTGCCACTCCTACCTGTGACCAATACTAGTTACGCCAAGGGTCCCGTTCCAACCAAGAGAGAATATTAGTTTAAAATTATAGAAAAGATTTTACCAACTAGTGTTGTATCAAATGTCCACCAAATATCGTTGATCCAAATTTCATCTACGCATAACTACTTTCAGAAAATTTCTTTGACTTTAAAGTAGTACAACATCTCACCAAATCCTCATGGTCCCCCAATAACTTCCCCTATATATACCCTTTAGTACTAATAATCAAACTCAAATCAACTCAAAACACAACTTAACTTCCTTGGGCAAAATTAACAATGGCTGCTTTCAGTTACAACTGCTCAATCCTTTTCTTGATCATGACATTACTGTCCTTATCAAGCATCACTACAACACATGCTGCTCGCGGCTTACTTCAACTTCCGAACTTGCCTACAATCCCATCATTGCCTCAGCCAACAATGCCGCAATTGCCTAAAATTCCAAATTTGCCAACAGCAGCTACATTGCCACCATTGCCAACGCTTCCAACAGCAACACCATTGCCTTCTTTGCCTACATTACCTTCTGTACCAAAGATGACTCTGCCACCAATGCCTGCCAATATTCCAAACATTCCAACCATTCCTACACTTGCAACTCCTCCATCCAACTGATTTTGCAGCTCCACTAAATATATTACTAGTACTACTTGTTAATTTTATCCTTATTTGGTCTAATGTTTCTTTTCTTTTAATTTCCAATGTTGTTTGAGCTGATTGTTAAGTTTGTCTGAGTGTTATGTTTTGATTGTGAAACAGCAATTTGATGTACTTCACTGTTTCCATTGATTTGTTTCCGTCTCTGTCGTCTACTATTCTAAAGCAAAGTTTCTTCCTTTATTTCCCCAAAAAATGTTGTTCTGAAGCCAGATAGTATGGATAAAAGCAGACCATGAATCTACACAGACATAAAAACTACTCCATTAGATAGCTTTACGCTCTTCTTTATGTAAAAGCGCTGGAGGTAACGGAGCTTAAATTAGAGAAACTGTAATGGCGCAAATTTACAAGAAACAGAAACAAATGTTAAAATAATAAAAATGATCTATCTATATTATTATAAAGGAGAAATAGATAAATGACCCTGTCCACAACGATCAAAAATGGACACCTCAACGACCAAAGTGACACGGCAAAATGTGTGTACTGCACTTGCGTTGCAGTAAGTGAAGCCTTTCAAAATTGTGTTTATTTCTTTTTTCTTTTTTATAATTTAAATGGTGGAGCTCACTTTTCCTCACTCTTTCTTCTCCAAATTTTTCTTCCTCTATTCACTCCACCTTAACCCACCATTCTCAATACCACAACTTTGCCATGAAAGAGAATGTGCAAAACAGTAGAAGCCATTGAGCAAGGCCAAAGAGACAGTCACAGAAGAAAATTATTTGCTGGTCTAGAGGCAGCAGCAAGTGCAGATGAAGAAGAGTCATCTGCTGCTCTTTCTGAGCTCTTCCATGGGTTCCTTGCAATCGGTACACTTGGTACTGACCCACTTCTTGATGATCCGTCAATACCAACATTTTCCATCTCTCTGCCGAATAACCACCGGACCACTAATCTCTTCAAATCTTCTTATTGTGGTGGGCTATGAAGAAGTAGAAGAAGAAGTTTGGGCTGAGAGAGAAGGAGGGGAAGGCGGACGGATTTGGTGGAACGATGGCCGGTGGTGATGAAGAAGATGTTTGGTGGTGAGGAGGGGATCCGATTTGGTTTTTGGTTTTTGGTTTTTTTATTAATATTGTGTTTCTCTTTTGTTTTTTTGTTAACTATAGACAAAAAAATTTAAAAAATTATAGGTGTCATCTTTTGATTTGTTAATTTGCCACGTCATCCGCAAGTGTAACTCACTTATAAGATGTGTCAAGCATGAGGGTTTAAGAGATACACTAAAAAACTTGAGGTGTCTACTTGATAAATAGGTCTATTGAGGTGTTCATTTGATAGTTATGGATGACTTAAAGAGGTTATTTATGTATTTTGCCTATTATAAAAGCATGAATAAAATGTTAGATTATAAAAATAGCCTTTTAATATTAAGCATAGTAACTCACAATAAAAACTACAAGATATGCCAAAAATCTGAAATCGGCCAAAATTCGGCTCACGTCTCGAAACCAGTCAAAAATTATAGAATTAGAAACCTCGTTCTCTCCCGAGTCTAACCATATAAAATTCGTCAAAATCGGACTCCGTTTGGTCCCTCAAATCCTCACCTCAAACTCTCCAAAACTCAAGCCCTAACTCGCTCAATTTCACTTTGAAATCATCAATCAAATCCCAATAACGAAAATGAATTCATGAAATATAACCAAAACTGAGTAGAGAACACTTATCTCAATCCATATAGTGAAAATCGCCTCCAAAATCACGCAAATTCGAGCTCCTCAACTCAAAATATGACCGAATGAACAAAGTCTTGTTTTATATATTTTTTTCTGCCAGCTATTATGTCTTGTTTCTCGTGTCACACGATCTCGAAACTCGTTTTTTATGCTTCTAATGTATTCCTTGTGAAATTCTAGTCAAGTTAGGCTTTTTAATCATTCAATTTGACTTTATAATGAAGGAAATATGTTGGTTTCAATATTTGTAAATAATGCAGATTTTTAAATACGTCGTCGGTGGCAATTCCGTAATTAATCTGAAAAATCTGGCAACCTAATTCTTAGTAAAATGATCATAAAATCCTCATACGATGTCCAAATTCGGCGATATTTTTTGCTACGGATCCGTAATTACGATGGATCTAATGTTTCAATCAAACAAAGAAATCAAAGCTCATTTGCTTAATATGATATCATTATGCTTGAAAAAACGATGTCGATACATATCAAATCAACTCGCAATGAACTCAAATTTTGTACACAAGTGCTAATACATCATACAGAGCTAATTGTGCACCCAAACTATCGAGCGAAATGCAAATTCTCAAAATGGTCGATGGAGTCGTTACACCTAGTTAAATATAATAACTAATAGATCTGAAGATTTGACATATTAATGATGTAGGGCCGTGTCCGAAAGTATCAAATACCGACTACAAATGCTCAATGAATGTTAATGAATGTAATAATGAAAGCATGCAATAAATGTAGATAATGGCAATAAATGTAATAAGAAGGAATTTATCACCCAAATATTTAGATGACTTTGATGATTCTCCTTCCTGACAACCACGTGGGATAATATAAAACGAAGGTGGACAAGAAATCCTTGGATCTTGTGAGTAAAACAAATATATCGAACAATGGAATCAGTGAACAAGACAAGCTTTGTATATTTTTTGTAGTCAACCTTTACATTATGTTCTTATCAGAAAAATGAAGATCCCCTTTTTGTTCTTATTTCTTCCTATTTATAGGAGATATTCCTAAGAAACCCTAAAAAGTACAACTGAAGGAATATCCAATTGAATATTCCTCCTCTCTATTCTAGAACGTATTATAACCGTTGCTTTCATACGTTCTCTACTCGACCTCGGCGTTAACCCTTCTTTAGATGACTCCTCGCCATTGAGCCATGATCGGCTTTGGCCGTGACCACGTCCATTTGCCATCATTTAAGTTTAATCCAAATTTCGACCAATACAACTAGTTTTTGGTTCAATACTCAAAAATCCCTTAAACATGCATGATATTCAACAATTAAAGGAAAAGAATATGGTGAATAATGAGAAAACAATTATCCGTTAAATTGGTGTTTTGTGGATCCAAATTGCGACATATCATGGAATACTTGTATCATTTTTATCATAAGGGAATACTCTCTTTGCCCAGTCCTAAGAATATGGGCTAATGGCTAAATCTTGGTGTCATTTTTTCTTCTCTATGCTCTATATTTGTGTCTGTTTGTGCGCTAGTCTAATCATTTGTCGCTCAACATCAAGCTGATGTGAAAGTTATACTTCCGGGGGTGACAGGCCAAAAGCAACTAACTATATAGTATAATATTTTTAGTCAAATTTATTCAATAGTTGGTTAAATAGTGGATACCATATTGATATAGTTGTATACGGTCGAAATCGAGCTCGTGATGCATCCTAGCCTCCAACATTGTAAGCCAGGCTCGAGAGATGACAATAAATGATTGAAGATCGACCCCAAAATCCACCGGGCCAGAACCCGGAGATAAGACGTCTGCCTTCAAGAATATCGAGGCCATCATCCAGGAACCGGTTTAAGTCTCAACGACTTTGAAGAAACATTGTCAGCATGGCCAACGGGAGACCGAAATATCCGTGACCGGCCGAATATTATGGCGGGAATCTCGACACGTACCAATAAAGAACCGGCAATCAGTAAATCAAAAGATTTTTTACTTTTTATAAAATTGTACCTAAAGTAGGACTCCTTTACTATATAAAGGGGGTCTGATAATTCATAAAGGACATGGTAACATGCATTCCGAAGGGATATATCATTATTTTTTCTGTTATTAGTTCTTCTGCTTTCGTCCAATCTCTGCCTGTTGTTGCTAGCCTAGATCGAGGGCAAATATTTCACTAAGGTTTAAATCGTCTTCCTCATGTGGTTTGAGCTTACTTCATCCTTATATATTTAATTTGTTTTTATTTATTGATTTGGGTAGAATAAATTCGCTTATCCTCAAAGCCACATATAAATTTAATTGTTATCTGATTTTGAGGGTAAACAATAGTTATTTTCTAATTTGCTATGGCTATGACTTGCCAAAGGAACCTTTTTACGTGAGAGGTTGAAATAAATAAAGAAAGAGAAAGAAGGGTCCAACACTTATTTTGGAACGAAAGTAGCTCCCAACCATTAACCAATAATTATACTATAATTCTCCTTAATCTTCCAAACAAAAAAAAATCTTGAGTTTTTTCTTTTTCTTTTTTCATTTTCATTGTGTTTTTCTCATGTTTGAAACTCTTCCTCTTTCCTAAGATACTTTTCTTTTGGGGGGAAAGAGAGAGGAAGAGTTTCATTAATCATGTGAATTGTTTGAACAAGAAGAAGAAGAAGAAAAGAAGATCAAGAATTGGCAAGATGTTGCAAAGAGCTGCAAGCAATGCTTATTCATGGTGGGCAGCTAGCCACATTAGGACCAAACAATCCAAATGGCTTGAACAAAGCCTTCAAGGTATTCTTTTCACAAAAATAAAAAAGTCAAAATGGGTTTTTGGTCTTGATATTTTTTTTTCTTTTTTTGCTTTTTTGTTCTTTTTGGGAAGGACTGTCTTGGCGTAACGGGTAAAGCGTGTTCAAGCCGTAAAAATAGTGTCTTGCAAAAATGCAGGGTAAGGTTGTGTAAAATAGACCCTTGTGGTCCGGCCCTTTTCTGGACCTCGTGCATAGCGGGAGCTTAGTGCATCCGGCTGTTTTTTTTTTTGTTTTTTTTTTTTTGGTTCTTTTTTGGTTGAATTTAAAATATTTATTAAAAAAGAGCATATGAAAAATGATATTTTGTTGTTGGGAGAGAAGGGGAAGGCTTAAACTATTCAAACATGAATATATGATATGTCATAATAGTTTGTTTTGTAGGAAAAACTCTTGTTTATAATTTGATTGAAGTCTGCAAGATTTTGGAATATATTTCCAGTTTTTATCTCTTCATTTCATTTTTTGTTTACCTTGTTAAGCTTTCCCCCCAAAAGTTCTGTTCAATTTAAAACCAAGCAGAAAAATATTATCAAAGGGTTTTAAATATTGCTAGATTGCACAATCTTATAACAACAACAACAACAACATTAGTTATGCCTCAACACTAAACTAGTTGGAGTTGGTTGTATGAATGCAATATCAATAATAAATCCTCTATTTGGTCCAGAATATTTCAATGGTCCATATTTAAAGATTATCTAACACTAGAGCCACTCTAATATATTCTAGTGGTTATATCTCCAATGTACAAATCTTATAGCGAAAAAGGGCAGTCAGGTGCACAAGGCATCTCGTATTCATGTTTGGGAAGGGTCGCACCCCAATAGGTGTGATGTAGGCAGCCTACCCTAATGCATACATTAGTGACTACTCCAGTGATCTATAGATCACACGGAGACTACTTTGTCGTTACTCCAAACTTCCCCTTTTTATTGATAAAGAACCTAAAATAGTAAATATAATCACAATAGTACTATTCCATTGCTAATATCCCCTTAAGGAGGGAGAATTGTTTAAGTGATCATGTCAATCAAATGTGCCATTTTCCTTCTATCCTTTCTTGGAAGATTCTGCATTGTTTCTTACTATCCAATAGTTTATAGGATATTTGTTATGGAAACAAATAACTCCATTTATATATTTGATGTTACAGATATGCAATTGAAGGTGGAAAGTGTGATCAAACTCATTGAAGAGGATGGAGATTCATTTGCAAAAAGAGCAGAAATGTACTACAAGAAAAGACCAGAGCTGATAAACTTTGTAGAAGAATCTTATCGCGCCTATCGCGCATTGGCTGAACGATATGATCATTTGTCAAAGGAATTACAGACAGCAAATAATACTATTGCCACTATTTTCCCTGAACAAATTCAACTAGCAATGGATGAAGAAGATGAAGATGGTGCCCCAAGAATGCCAAAAGATTTCACACAAATTTCGCCGAGTGGATCAAACATACCAAAGGTTCCAAAGGCTCCTATAAAAGAATTGAAGGGTCTTATGACAACTGCCTCAAAACAAAGACAAGGCAAAAAATCATCCAAAACAGAAGATGTTGCGAAATCTGGTTTGAATAGAAGTGAAGCTATTGAAGAGATTGACAAGCTTCAGAAAGACATTTTGGCCTTACAAACTGTGAAAGAGTTTGTAAGGAGTTCATACCAAAACGGACTTGAAAAGTACCGGGGACTTGAAAACCAAATCATGGAAAAGCAACAGAAGATATGTGAATTGGAGGATGAATTTGGCGAGGGTCGGGTTATTGAGGATACTGAGGCTTGTACTTTGATGGCTGAAGCAGCGTTGCAATCATGTCAAGAAACATTGACTCAGCTCCAGGAGAAACAAGATATATATACACAAGAAGCAAGAGATGAATTCCAAAAAATCGAAGATTCTTGTAAGAAACTGCAGTCCTTCAGGCATAAGTATCTTGGCGATAAAATTAGTGAACTAAAGCCAAATGTGTATAACATCCCAAACCAAGAAGTTGGTAAGGAAATAGAATCATCACAGGACAAGATTAAGGACCAATTTGATGCGATCTCTAAAGATTCTTTAACAATGTCACAACTGGCAGAGAAAATCGACGAGCTTGTGAATAAAGTTGTCAGCCTAGAAATAGCAGTTTCATCTGAGACTCTTCTAATTGAGAGATTAAGAAGAGAAGCTGATGAACTCCAAGCACAAGTTCAATCTTTGGAAGATGATAAGGCAGCTCTGACTGATGATACACACAATCTGAATATCAGGGTGACGGCGATAGAAGCAAAGTTGCAAACTATAGAGAACCTCAATAAAGATGTTGTAAACCATAACAGTAGCCTCAGAACTCACTTTGTGGAAGCTCGTACCAGTCTTGACCATTTGTCCGATAAATTGAGTAGCGTTAGACCAGATGAGGAGCACGATGGGACGGATTCATCACCAAATGAAGTGACTACACTCGTTGAAATCAAGTTACAAGAAAATCATCCTTGTTCAAGTGAAGGTACTAAGAACTTAAGTACCATAAAAACTAAAGATAAAGAAGTTCGCAACGAGCAAGGTTCTAGCATAGTTGTAAGTGATAACGCGGAAGTTACAAAAACCAGTAAGAAGCATGTCACATTTTTGGAGCCAACGCCAGCTGGAAAAGGTGATGAGAAAGTCTCGGCACAAATACAGAAAGATGCAGAGAAGGATGACGAACTTAACTGGCAACAGATGTTGTTGAGTGGATTGGAGGATAAAGAAAATATTCTATTAAATGAATATACAACAATTCTCAAGAATTATAAGGAAGTTACAAAGAAGCTAAGTGATACGGAGAAGAAAGATAGAGACGCGGAGTTCAACCTCACGCTTCAGATAAGAGAACTTAAATGCGCTATCACAAAAAGGGATGAGGAGATACATAATCTACGTCTAAAATTGAATCTTTTGCAGCAAGGAAATGGTTCAGAAAATAAAGAATTGGAGGAAGAAAAATGCCAAGCATCTGATCCTTCATTTGATCGAAGCTTAAAACTCGATGATCTACCACAAAGGAAGGACAAAGATAATCCTATTATAGAGAACGACGAAGAAGATATCAAGACGATTTTGGTTGATCAACATGCATCAGTATCGCCAACTGAGGAAAAACTCCGGATGAGAATTGATGCAATATTAGACGAAAACTTGGATTTCTGGCTAAGATTCAGTTCAACTTTCCATCAAATTCAGAAATTCAAGACTACATTCCACGACTTGCAGCGTGTAATATCCAAAATCAAAGACAAGGAAATGCAAGATCACAGCCCTAGAGTAGAAACAAAGTCAGAAATAAAGCCAATATATAAACACATGAAGGAAATTCAGAATGAGCTAACAGTATGGTTAGCACAAACCTTGTCACTAAAAGATGAACTTGAGCGCAAATTCTCAGCATTATGCAATATTCAAGACGATATAACAAATGCTGTAAAGGAGGGAATTGAATCAGATGATATCAGATTCAGCAGTCATGAAGCTGCAAAATTTCAAGGTCAAGTTTTGAACATGAAACAAGAGAACAACAAGGTAAGTGAAGAACTAGAAGCTGGTTTTCGTCGTGTAACTACACTTCAAGTAGATGTTGAGAAGACTATAACAGAATTGGATCAAGAGTTTGGACTTACTGGAAACCAATCACAACTAATGCACTCAGTGAGTAGATCAAGAATTCCTTTACATTCATTCATCTTTGGAACTAAACCAAAGAAGCAAAGGCGTTCACTTTTTTCGCGCATTAATCCTAATAGGAAATACTAGCTGGTCCTGAAGGCTTGAGTACCTTTGTATAGCTTTTATTCTTGATCTTGTTTTTCTTCTTCCTTTGTTTTTTTTCCATTTCTTGTTCTTTCTCAGGTTATACATGTAACTATATAGGCTACAAATGGTGGTCATTCTTCTTTTCTTTTCATTTGTTCTGATTTTGCAGTATTTCAGGATTGTTTGTATGTTGTAATGTGAAGACTGTTAATAGTCTAAAAAGGCAAGGCTTCTTAAGAAGGGCCTATGATTCGATTTCCGAAATATATAAATATAAAGAAAAAGGTCTCCTCTCGTTGTTGTCTTAATTAGTGAGGTTTACTCTTCCTTTTCGATGCCCGTGGAACTACTTTCAATGTTTTACTCAATTCCTTCCGGGGAATGTTAAAAAAGAGATTACCACGTGATTTTTAACACCGGATGAATATATTCCAACACTGAAGTCAAGGATGAAAATTCCATCGTGTACGTCAAAGATCGATCTGATAATTGCGCCTTCTATTTTGGGGAACAATGTTCCACTGATTAGGTGGGGACAGGATTCGAACATGCAATATTCAGGTCATGAGCCTGATTAGTTGACCAATTCTTCTACCCCGCATTCTCTTTCGAACTCCGAAAATCAAGGTTCGACTTGCATGTATTAAACATATAGTGTGAGTAGCATGATTGGAGCTTCTTCTGGTCAAATAAGGAATTATTTTTTTTCCGTACTCTTTCATAACATAAATATTGTTAAGAACTCCCCGGTGTGAAAACAAAAAAGTTTGTGATGCTGAACTAAACTCCCGATAGTCATAGATGAGAGAAATCGTTATCTCCATTGCAATATGTTTCAATATAATATTCAGATTTGGAAGCAAGATCTTCACCCGGCTTAACCGCTGATTTATTCTCTAGTAGCATTCATCATTTACTGAAAATTACATTTGATCAGCCTGCTGTCAAATTCATACATGTAACGCATTCAAGCAGCTCCGTTGGAGACGTAAAATTACAAATCAAACAAGATAAAAAAATATATTACTACTACATAGTATTCTTAAGTAATACCAGGTTTTGCTTCATCATTTTCTATTCTAATTAATCAATTCAACCCTCAAACTTTTTCCCAAATGACATCCCACTGCTCCTGAGAGAAATTAATTCACTTCACTCCCGCTCCTACAGAAGCATTTACTATCATCATCCTCTTCATCATAAACAACATAGGTATAGAAGAGTGAGGGCCGAGTACAAGAACCATATAACAACTCCAACAATGTCTTTATGCAATGACTTTTCATTTGGTGGAAAGCAATTATATATGTAGGAGCAATACTCTAACAAGAAGAAGTTAAAATATATGAAACATATGAAAGCCATCAGTGAATATTGCTCGTGAATATATGCTCTATATATAGTGCTCAAAATGTTAAATGCAATTGTAGCCGGTAGAAATCGGGGTTACCCGATTTCACTATTATCGAAACAAGGACGTTGCATCGAAGAGCTAACTCATTGAGTTCGAGATCGAGGTTGGTATCAATCGAAGCCAGGGGAGATAGAGTTCGAGTAACATCGGGGATAGCTTAGTATCGGAAAGAGCGAGATATTCGTGATTGGTCGAGGATCGTGGCGTGAATCTCCTAACGGACCAAATAAGAAGCGGTTAATTAGCTGTTTATACGATTTCCTTCTGTAATTAGAGACATACCATAATTAAGTTTCCTCTACTATATAAAGAGGAGTTCCAACCATTTGTAGGCATCATTATTCACTGAAACAAAAGCAATATAGCTCTTCTTTTCTGACTCGTGTTCTTGTTCATCAATTTATTCAATCTCTACTGTCCTTATACTATTATAACCTCGAGGGTACCTTAATTCGAGGCTGAAGCTCTGTTTGCAAATTGGTTTGGATTATTTACAGTTCAATTCTACCTTTTATTTTCTGACTTATCAATTGCTATAGGGTGAAATCACATATCCTTAAAACCTCAATATAAGTTTAATTGTTATCCAAATTTTAGGGTAAACAGTTTGGCGCCCACCGTGGGGCTAAGGATAATATTGATTGCTTAATATTTTAGCCTTCATAACACACACTGCTTTTACACTTGTTCTTATAAGTTCTTTTTGATTTCATGAATCAACATGTCAAACTCTCAAGCAGTACCCACTCACACTGACATCGGCCTTGGTTTTCATGGCAAAAATGATCATGTAGTCACCCCGGGAAACGGAGTGCCTCCAATCAATCCTGACACACCACAGGCTGTGGATCCAGTTGATGTCAATTCTCATGTCGCCATTCGTGGAGAATTAGGTGCCGACCCTGAAAATAGTGTTCGCAAAGACACTCAGGCAACCGATCAAAATGCACAAAGCGGTGAAGAAGGCGGGATTAGCCTTCGAATGATATTTGAAATGTTGCAAACTCAGCAAGCTGCGATAGCGCAACTCCAGATTCAAAATCGAGCACCAAGCTGAATTGAACTCGATACATCACAAGAAGTTGTTCATAGGGTCGAACTGATACAGGAAAAATTGAACGATAACGGATCGGGAACAAACCCCGCCATCATGAAGATGCTCGAGGAGCTCACCAAACGAATTGAATTGGGAGAGAAGAAAATTGAGGCAAATGATAAGAAAGTAGAACTGTACAGCTCCCGGTTTGATCAAATACCGGGGGCACCACCAATTTTGAAAGGGATGGATTCAAAGAAATTTGTACAGAAGCCCTTCCTCCTAGTGCGGATCCGAAACCAATCCCCAAGAAGTTCTGTATGCCCGAGATTCCCAATTATAACGGGACGACCGATCCAAATGAACACGTCACCTCGTATATGTGCTTTGTCAAAGGAAATGACTTGGAAGATGACGAAATCGAATCCGTACTGCTAAAGAAGTTCGGGGAAACTTTATCGAAGGGTGCCTTAATATGGTATCATAACTTTCCCCATAATTCTATTGATTCGTTTGTTATGCTTGCAGATTCTTTTGTAAAGGCCCACGCCAGAGCCATTAAAGTTGCGAAGAGGAAGTCGGACCTTTTCAAGGTAACGCATAAAGATAACGTCAGGGAGTTCGTATTTCGGTTCCAAGAGGAGAGAATGGATTTTCCTCCGGTCACCGTTGACTGGGCTGTTCAAGCTTTCACTCAAGGTCTCAACACTCGGAGTTCCATAGCTTCACAGCAGTTGAAGAAAAGTTTAATTGAGTACCCGGTTGTCACTTGGGCCGACGTACATAATCGATATCAGTCGAAGATAAGGGTCGAGGATGATCAACTAGGGACTCCTTCCGGGTCCGTTTATCCTAACAGGCCCATGGATAGGATCAAAAGGGACATCGATCGAGATCCGAGGTCAAATAGAGATCGATATCAACCGTACAATGGAGACCGTAGAGGAATCGTTTCTGGGCGAAGCTTCGCACGAAATGAGAGGAGAAATGATCGAGGTCAAAATTCATGGGGGCTTGGTGCTGAGGGAGATCACGTTAAATACCCAAAATCTGAATGAGGTACGACCCCATCCCAATCCTTTATATTTTTTCGACTAACACTTGCAGGCTATCGACAAGGAGCAGCACGAAGCTTTGGATCTTAAAGCACGCGTTGCACTCTTTTTCCCTTAGACCAGTTTTTGTCCCAAATGGGTTCTTACAACAAGGTTTTTAACGAGGCAACCATTGTTCGTGCTAACTTATAGCAATTCAACAGTATCCGAGGTTCCCTACAATAAGCCTCGAATACTGGGGGGTATTGCTCTCGAGTGTCAACTTTGTTGCAAGAAAATTACTTCGTGACAACAGGGTCTCGATAGGAAGATGTTGTAAGGTTCAAGCAGTCGAATGGACCGTGACCATATAGGTTACTCGAGCCCTAACATCAAACATGTACGCATGTATAATCATCTATTGAGAGAAGTATTTTTTCTTTGCCGATATCCCATGCCTTAGAAACATTTCCTACTTTACAATTTCATACTCTTGTTTTATTATGTAAATAGGCTTAAGGGTCGATCATGACGAAAGCTCGAACAACTAACCCCACGCTTGGGGACTGTCGTCCGCAAAACAAACGAAATTGAATTATTAAAACTTCGAGATCATAAGACCTTAAAGGCGACCCCAGATTTTTACAGGCCACGGCCACCCCTCTCAGGGACTGACACTTCGGGCAAGCTCTAAGTGAAACAGAAAATGAGCCCAAAGGGAAAGTTCCGAACTAAAGAGGCTACGGCCGAATTAACACGGATCGGAGAGGTCCGAAATCCGTAACAAATACAAAGGCCTAAAGGCCACTCTCACTTTGAGTTCGAGGTATCATCCTCACTCGACTATAAAGCCTAAGGGCTACTTTTACTTCGAGTTCGAGCAAGTCCTCACTCGATCATAAAGCCTAAGGGATACTTTTACTTCGAGTTTGATAAAGTCCTCACTCAATCATAAAGCCTAAGGGCTATTTTCATTTCAAGTTCGAGCAAGTACTCACTTGACTACTAAGCCCAAGGGCTACCCGAGTTCGAAAATATTCTCACTCGGGGACCATCTTTCGAGCCCAAGGGCCACCTTATCTTGAGTTAGAGCATGTCCTCACTCGATCATAAAGCCTAAGAGATATTTTCATTTCAAGTTCGAGAAAGTACTCACTCGACTACTAAGCCCAAGGGCTACCCGACTTCAAAAAAATTCTCACTCGGGGACTATCTTTTGAGCCCAAGGGCCACCTTATCTCAAGTTCGAGCATGTCCTCACTCGATCATAAAGCCTAAGCGCTATTTTCATTTCGAGTTCAAGCAAGTACTCACTCGACTACTAAGCCCAAGGGCTACCCGAGTTCGAAAAAGTTCTCACTCGGGACTATCTTTCGAGCCCAAGGGCCACCTTATATCAAGTTCGAGCATGTCCTCACTTGACCATAAGGCCTAAGGGCTATTTTCATTTCGAGTTCGAGCATGTACTCACTCAACCATCAAGACCAAGGGATACCTTACCTCAAGTTTGAGACAATCGACTATTGAGCCTAAGAGCTACTTATATTCAAGTTCAAATGGTCATTCGGGGTCCATTGATCAGAAACGTTCGAGGGCAGTACTTATTATCGGTCATTACCATCTCAAACTCTGGACCTTCAAAAGAAATTTTATGTTATGGCGCTTTGACCCGCACAAAAGGGTAACAGATTTAGAAGCCACGGAAGGGAAAAAGCTTTATATATTTGTTAAAACCTTTTAAAAGGGTCCCGATCAAGAATTCTTTACAGGGGCCGGTCAGCCCCAAAATAAAAGCAAAAAATTACGGAAAGCACGAAGCCTAAGCAGCACGAACCTTATCGGTAGAAGTGTATTCACCCTCAGAATCTTCTCCACCGCTAGACTCGCTAGAGTTCTCGGAGTCTTCCTTGGGAAAGGCCAACTTCCGAGCTTTTGTTTCCTGATAGAATATATGAGTCCACCAAACTGTATAGAGACCTGGCCCTGAAACAGTTCCCGCAGTACTAACTAATAAAACAGTAAGTAAATGACACACATGATTTTTACGTGAAAAAATCCATGCTCAAGAGGATAAAAAACCACGACTTACACTGGTAGGATTTCAACTTCACTAACTTGTAATGCACCTATTACAAGCCACTTTGCAACACACCTATTACAAAGACTTCAACCTCACTAACTTGTAATACACCTATTACAAGACACTTTGCAACACACCTATTACAAAGACTTCAACTCATGACTAACTGTAGTCACGACACAAACTCAACGGGTTAATGGTTTTTGAGGTTCCTAACTAGAGATTATAAATAAGCACAATAGTAATTACAATGAAGAACAAATACAAAGATACAACTCAACTAAGGACATACAAAAGACTCGTTATGGAACTGGTTCGTAGTAGTGTTGTACTTTGTTCTTGATACACTTGTGGCTTCAATGCTAGATAATCAGATCTTGAATGCTTGAGAGAAATCACAAAAATATTCAAGTGATGTTTTGTTGCAATACTCTTTGTTGATATACTTTGGATGACATCACTTGGATGATGTACACATTTCGTTGGTGCAAGGCCCTTCCTAATGGGAAGTGACTGCTAAACTGTTTCTTCACTGTAGCGTGCATAGTTACAGGTAGTCACTTTCCAGCTATAGAGTTAATTTTGTACTTCTATCAGAGAAACTCCAAGGGATCAGGTCCCTATGTTGGTTCTTGTCTATCTAAAGTCATATAGCACATATTAGCTTAAGTCCATTGCTGAAGAATCATACCAAGTGTGCATCAGGTCCTTTATCTCGTTCTTGACAATATGTTTGTTAGATCATCAAAACGAAAATCTAAGATACCTTAAACCCATCAATTTCCCCATGTTTGATGATGACAAACTTTAGAAATTGACAACCATTTACAGAGCTTAATAAACCAGATAAAGACCAGGAACTTCACAAGTCCCCCCTGACTCTATGATTCCCCCTTAATCAAATCCACATGCTTTAATTTATCTTCCCCCTTTTGGCATAATTAAAACTAAATAAGCAAGCAATTAGCATAAAGAAGTCTAACCTAGCTAACTCATGCCACATGTGTGTGCACAACATGATAGAAAAGAGAAGCAGAAGAAAAAGGCGAGCATTTACTAGAAAAAGAGAGTCTTCATTGATAATATTTTTAAAAGCACAAGCCTTTGCCATGACAACAAAGGCGAGTTTAGACTGTTTGAGACACGAGCAGTACAAGTGAATTCCAATCACACCACCAAAAATAAAAAGATTAACTACCACAAGCATCAAAACAACAAGATAGAACTGGTCACTGAAGGGTTTTCTTAGGGGGCATTGGAGAAGGAAGGCTTGGAAGAGGCAACAAGGGTTTTGAGAACAAGATCCATCCGAGCATTGGCGAACATTTACTCTTCGAGTAATTTCTCCCTTAGGTTATCCACCTGTTGCCTGAGCTCAGCATTTTCCTTAGACAAACGAGCAACTTCTTCATTGGAAGAGTTAGAAGATCATGATGCTCTTACAGCCTGACTAAGATGAGTCTCAAGAATGGCATTCCTTGCCTTCAATTTTCTGATTTCCTCTGTGGCGTTGTTCTGAGCGTTGATGAGCTGAGAAATCGTTGAAGTGCTCCCCATTCCCCCAACTTTTTCAATACACTCACATTCTTCCAGAGTGGTCTTTGAGAAAGTTTGCTTTCTGGTCCCTATCTTTGGATTGCCTAAGGGTACTTTGAAAAACTTGAAGACACGCGTGAGAAGAAACCCATACGGAAGCCCATGGTTCCCATCTTTAAAAGCTACCACTTTCTGCATGTGCTCGATCATAATGAAAGGTAAGTTAATAGAACGGAACTCATTGAGTGCCTCCATTAGGTACAGATCAGACCTAGAAGTAATGGACCTCCTCTCAGCACGAGGAAGTAGAACCTTGTTAACTAATTCGAAAAGTAGTTGGTACACAGAAAGCAAGGCCTTCTTGTGTACCCGTTCCCCATACTGAATAGATTTCTCCTTCACAATGGCACGCCTGAAATTTGATCCACAACACCCTTTACAGATGACAACCCTTTATTCGGGACCTTGAGAATTCCCCCCAACACAGAAGCATCCAGCACCGTATCCACTCCATTTACTAACACATAGATGTGGTCACCTTCAACAGAGAAGAGGGAGGCATAAAAGCTTTGAACCTCATCCTCATACACATTGGGCACATCTTCTGTTGAAATTCCACCATCTCTAAAATCTGCCTCATTCCTGCCATTTCTGAAATTTCTGCGTCAAACATACGACCCCACAACACTTTTTGATATCTCAATCTTGCTTGTCCCAACACACTTTCACTTTTCACCTTTTTTGCAGAACTAAATCCCCCAACAGTTTCCAACTTTTTTTTCCAGACTTCGCAACAGACTCCCCCTTTACCACTTGATTCTACCAGAATGTCATCCTCAGACACATATTCCTCCTCCACAACTTGCTTAAACTTGACACCACTTTTCATTTTTACTTGATTTTTCAACAACTTCCTTTGAAGCACTTGCAACATATTGTTTCTTTGTCTTGGACCGCTTAACTAAGGAACTCGGTTCCTCCAGAGCATCCTCATCTACCTCTACCACTGGAATGTTTTTGTCGCACATAATTTCCCCTTCTTTCATCAGTCTCTTCTTCTTCTTCTTGCTACTCTTTCTGCTTTTCTTTATAGCAGACTCAAAAGCCTTTTTCTTTTAGAAGAGGGCTTAGGAGTGACTGCTGGCTTTCTGATCTTAAAGCGAGCACTAAGAACCACATCATCCTCATCATTAGGTTCCTAAACATGAGGGATAAACTCTAAAGGCTCAACGTCAAAGTGAGGAGAGGGAGCAGGGTCGAAGTTGACCTGGGAAGATGAATCCTGACCTATTTCCTCAGGGAGGGGATCAGGTTCAGCAATAGGGTTCCCAGTAGCTTCTTCAGGTGCAGAAGATTCAAATAGCACCATTGTTCCCTCTTCTCTTATGAGCGGAGTTCCCCCCCCCCCCCTAGACTCAGGCAGGATAGAAGATCATTCACTCACCAAGCCCTCAGCAGCAATGGCCATTATGTTTTCTGCTGCTTCTTTTTTCGGTGATTCCATGGGAGACATAATATCCTAGACTGGAGAGTTCATGTACTGATCAGTGTCTTCCTCAGAAACCCCTATTTCTTGATGAGTGACACCCTCTTTTTAACCCATGTTCTGGTTTGTGAGAGCATCAGGCAGCAGAGAAGAACCAATGATGACGTTTGAGGCTTCTGAGTTCTCAACACTTAAGGATAGAATAGGGTTAGATAGAGTTGTAGAAGAGATATAAGGTGAAAGGGAATCAGGTTTGGACATATTGGTGTCGGGTATAGTGGAAGAGAGGTTTTTTTTGTGGTGGTTCTAAATTTGTTGAAGGTTCGAGGATGGTGTCGTTTTCAATGGTTAAGGAGGTTTGTTCTTCGACCATAGTGTAAAGTTGGGCTGAAGGTTGGGAGAATAGTGAGAGAGGGCATAGTGATTGTTCAAGGCTTAGGAGATGATGGGGTATTATGGAGAGAAGAGGTAGTTATAAGGGAAGAGAGAAACGGGTTTTAAAACGGCGATAGGTTTGTGGGAAGGTATAGCATTGCAGAGAAGTGAAAGAATTTGAAACAAAAGATGTGATATACAGGGTCTGAAAAGGCGGATGATGTGGCAGTTAAATTTGTTTTATTTTGATATATGCATGAGAAAAACACGAGACAACTAACATGTGGTACAAGAACCAGGTTCCTGACCAGTTTTTCAAAAGATTTGCAACTCTCTTTTGCAGCTCATGCATTGTTCCTTTATCTTCTATAATCATCATGTGTGTCTATCTGCAACAGTATAGATGTGAGTTCGGCTAAGTCAGAAAACACTTTAGCTAAATTCACCTGAATATGACTTTCATAGCCGTCGAAAGAGAATCGGGTCCTCAAATAGGTTTGATTAACCCTAGTGCCATCCTGTTTCTCTCAAAGTGTTCCCTGCTTAAAGCTTTGGTGAAGATGTCTGCAATTTGGTCTTCTGTGAAACGGAAATTCATGCATATAAACCCCTTTTCCACATTGTCTCTGAGAAAGTGATGTCTGACATCAATGTGCTTGGTTCTCTTATGTTGGACCGGGTTCTTTGCCATGTTGAGTGTGCTGGTGTTGTCACATAGGAGAGGTACACAGTCAATGTATACTCCAAAATCCTCCAACTGTTGTTTGATCCACAGTAGCTAAGCACGGTAGGAGGCTGCAGCAACATATTCTACTTCAGCTGTTGATAGAGTTACTGAGTTTTGCTTCCTTGTAGCCCATGAGATTATGATCCTAGGAAACGAGAAATTCCTGATGTGCTCTTCTTGTCCACCAGATAACCTGCATAGTCAACATCATCATAACCAATTAAAATTGTCACCCGAAGGGTAATACAAAACCAATTCATGTGTCCCCTTTATATATATCAGAATCCTTTTAGCAGCTTTTAGGTGAGATTCCTTGGGATTTGATTGAAACCTTGCACATAATCCCACACTAAACACAATATTTGGCCTGGTGGCAGTGAGGTAGAGTAGTGATCCAATAATGCCTCGATACATTGCTTGATTTACAGGTGATCCATGTCGCGCCCTTTTTTTTCAAGCACTCCCTTTGGGGTCCCGGTTTAAAAGGGGTTTATGACATTGGTTGGGACAACTCGTTCCTTTTGGGAAAGGGGTTTTGCGTTTTTGAAGAGTCGCCATGTAACGATTTAAGGTGTGTTAGGGAACCTAGGGGGTTCATTTACAACTATGTTTGATAATCAGAGACAGGGTAAGGGCTTGAAATTATCCTAAGGGGAAGGTGTTAGGCACCCCTCAGGATCCACAAGTGTGGTTCCCGGCCAAACAGCTTTTGTGAATTTGTACAATTAGAAAATAAACAAGTATGGCTCAAATAATAGGGGATTTAAGTCTAAGTACACGGATATTTGAAAACAGTTAATGGAAAGCTAGATTTTGAAAAGAATTGCAATCTAAGCATGTTTATGAAAGTAAAGGGGTATCCTAGGTTCGTTTATAATATGGATCACATCAATGCAATACCCGGTATGACACTCCTCAAAGAGGGTCTACACGTGGTATTAGCGCACCGGTCATCATATTCATATCTACCCTTTCCCACCCCGTGATGGTAATTAAAGCGAGTGTTGGTCTCGACCTCTATTGCATGTTGTTACCCGTCCCTTCCTATAAGTCCCGGAGGAATTTAGGACTTCTATCCTATAAGGGAGGTTCTAGGCAGACCCTTAGGTTTCAAAGGCAAAAATACTAAGGCGGCGTATAATAAAACAGATAGGACTTCAATCAAAGAGGAGCATAGAAAACGGATTAGAAGACTCAAGTATACCTCCGCACATAATACACATGAACAACATGACTCGTACACAGTTAAGGTCTGGGTTTGAGTTCAGATCCTAAGCATGGTGTCTAAGTGATAACAACAGAGTCAAATTGTTACATAACTCAGAGAGGAATTCCTAATCAGTTTTTCCTACTGGTTTTAAACATGCTGACAGTTAAGCACTAATTACAAAAGACAATTTTGGTTTTTATTTTTCTTATGGTTGATTACCTAAGGCTTTCCTAGGCGGGGGATAATATGTAGCAGTTATTCAAAGTTATAACAGTTTCATGTCGTTATACCTAATAGCATGCATTTCTAAGTGTTGCAAAATATTTAGAAACTAATTACCAGTTGTTAGAACAGGAAAACTATTTTATATATCCGTATTTTGACTAAGTGTAATTAAGTGAGTACGATCCTTGAGCATGATGTCTAATGCAGCATGATGCATATGCAGTCGTCAAACAGAATCTCTAAATGCACATAGAATCACAACATTATGCATAGATGATAGTTTTTAATGTTGTTTACCTAAAATAGGATTTCTAAGCGCGTAGGCATGGTTGTAGCATGATGAGACATGATTGCAGTTTTTTGTTAACGTTATTTATTCTAGGACAAGATTTCTAAATGAGTTTCAGAACATATTTATAAAGGCAGAGTCCCATAAAAACAATTTATTTTGTTGTTGTTATTTATCATATAGACAAGATTTCTAAGTGATGATGAGATGCTGAAAACAGTATATGTATATGGATCCTATGTAGCATGATATCTAATGCATGGCATGCTCGTCATGTTGTACCTAAACATGGCTGCTATTGCGCATAGAGAAAGTAAACCTAGGAAGCATGATTTCTACCCTCGATTACACTACAGCATGCATATTACCCACCCCTTTTCACTATCCAACCCCAGAGTTGTTTACAATTATTTATTACAGACCAATGGGTATGAATTACATAATTGAAATAAGGAAAATAAGAAGTTAACTATAGGGAGCCTACAAAATAGGCCTAGATCTCCATGCCCTCAATGCCAGGTATTGTTTCACAGCCTTTCTCACAATTCGGGTGTGTCAGAGTTCCCTAAGGACCTCAAGGGATCCCGAGCAGTGCTCACACCCAGATTTCATAGCCAAGATAGAGTAAGTGCAGTGTGGAATGGCCAGCCTTAGTGTGTCAAAGTTCAGAGGGAGCTCAGGGGTCCCAAAGCAATGCTCACACAAAGGGGGCAGAACTTAAGAGGTCTAAGAGTAGAGTGAGAGTGCTTGATATAGTTTTGAAAACTTTGGGTAAGAAAACAGTTTTGGAACAGGGACTTAGTTGAAATAGTTTTTCATAACAAAAGTTTAACTGATGAAAACAATTTGAAAGAGCATGAACACCAATCTCAGAACCAAAGCAAAGTCAGCATCACACAAAGGACCAAGGATAGTCCAACAACCACAAACAAGGGTAATGGGATTTGAGGGACAAATACAGAGCAATGTGAGGGTAGGCATGTAGCAGGCAGTACACAGTCAGAATCTCCTAAGGGGGTTCAGGGAATTGGGTTATAGCATAGTACAAGATCATACTAAGCATAGTATCAGACAACTTAAGGCAATAGAGGATGCCCTAAGCAAACCAATATACAAACATAGACATGGAGGTTCACATAGGAATAAGACAACTTAACATACTAGATGCAACAGAGATTCTAATTACATGTTGAATAGCAGAACAGTAGATAGAAACATATCAGGAACACAATGAATTGAAATAGTAATAGAAACATGTTGGTTTGAGGACTGGAATTCTAATTAGAACATACCAGTGAAGTGAAGAAAGCAGTAACACAAAGCACGAAATAGGAGATGCACAGTAGTTAACCTTGTCTTGCAGCCGGCTAACTCAGAGTAGTAGCAAATAACACAAAAGAGAAAATAGAGAACAACAAGTTTTAGTTGTGAGAGAGAGTTATTGGACCAAAATTAGTTCTTGTGTTTAATGAGAGAAGAGTATGCATATATATAGTTTTGAAAGCTGAGTGAAAAGTAAGGCAAAAATCAGAATCAACCAACAATTATGGAACTTAGTATCAAACAGAGTGAAATCAGCACAAGTATTCCCATAATTAAGGGAGTTATTCAAACGGTAAGTAACAAATAAGGAAAGGGGACCTTATATAGCTTAAAAGAGTATTCAAACAGTGTAAAATCAGCATAGGTATTCCTTAATTGAAGGGGTTAAATTCAAACGGTCAGTAGGCAAATAACAAATAAGGAAAGTTCCCATGCATATAACATATAAGGAAACAGTTTTAACCCAGTACAAGTATGCAATTGAGGCTAGGTTCATCAGATTCTAATTAAGGAAATAGGGATCAATTAACAGTAAATTAACCATGTAACAAGGTAAGAAATAAGCTAAAGGTCGGAAATTAGTAAGAATATCCGATAGGAAATCAGTAAGGTTTTTCAAATCACAAGGAATCAGGGATTCAAATAATAAATCAGGAACCCTAACAAAGTAAAATTTCAGAGAATCGGGGATTCGAACAGGAATAACATCAATTAAAGGAGATTAACACGAATCGAATAAATAACGGCAAGAAGTCATAAACCCTAGTAGTGAAATCATACGAAACTAGGGATTCATATGAATTACAGAGTGAACAGTGAGATAAACGGGAAAAGAAGAAAAATCAAATACATATATGAATAACATAGGGTAAAATATCAGTGAATCATAAAGCTCATGAAGCGCAAACACATATGTAGACATATTACCAAAGAAAAATCAGGAACTTAGGGTTTAGGACTAGAAATTAGGGATTTCAACACAACAACTCAGATAAGGTAGAGAAACTTAAATAAATCTTTAAAACACAGTAGAGACCTTAGGATAATACTGAAAAGTCATAAAAATCGTTTGAAAAGGGGTCATGAAACCCTAGTCTGAAAACAAAGAGCCATTTTAGAGAAAATCAGAGAGTCTTTGAGGAAAACAGCGAAATAGCTCAAAACATACATAGATATAAAAGAATCAGAAAGTTTTTAAGAGCTAGGGTTTCGAAGAGAACCCAGAAAAGATAAGAAAACCTCAAAACATTACTGGTTTTAGTCCAAAAGTCATAGATCTTACTCGAACGGCCGGAGATGGCCGAAAAATGGCATGAAAGGATATAGGGGGAGTTGAACTGCTCCAGGTTCACCTGAGGACCTCAGGGTAGTATCAAACCGGCGTCGGGTGAAGCAGAGGCTAGGAGATGATGAGAGGCCATGGCTTCCGGCGAGGGAGGTGGCCGGAGAAGGTGGACAGGGTCCATCGGAGAGGAGGGGAGATGAGAAGGTTCTAGAGATAATCAGAGATAGAGAGAGGGAGATAGAGATACCTGTTGAAAGAGAATGGGAACCGGTAAAATGAAATAGGGGGGGGGGGGTAGTCATTAGGGGGGTTAAATTATGAAGGGGCTGATATGGGCCGTTGATTTGAAATAATCAACGGCTCATATTGACTAGGGGAGTTGGGTCAGGTGTCTTTAGAGATTGGGCTTGGGTATTGGGCTAGATTAATTGGGTTAGGACCAGGTTTGATTTAGACTAGAATTTAAATAAAGAGTGGCTATTTGTTAAATACCCATTAAAAATAGATAAATAATTAATAAAAATAGTTGATAATTATATAAAATGAAATTAAGGCTAAATAGGTGAAATTAAGGTAATTAACTAGTATTTAAAATATAAAATGACTAATTATTGAATTAAAATAGCATAAAATGTATAATCGGGCTATAATTGCAATGTTATTGCAATTATAGCCAAATAATGCTAAATTGGCTAATTTGTGAAATAATTAAATCCTAATAGGATCAAAAATGATATATTAAGCCAAGAAATGTTTTGAAATTAGTTGTAATGTAATTTTGTAATTAGTTATTGAATATAAAAATACTAGATAAATTAGAAATAAATTGATAAAATATGGAAAATTATGGAAAATACCAATTACTATAAAAAATGATTTTGAGGGTATATATGCAAAACAAAATTAAAAAATAAATTTGAGGAAAAATTGGGTATCAACAATCCAGATTCATCCATGTCCACCTTAGTGGTAGTAGCAATAGGGGTATCAATCACCTTTGATGCTTCCATATCAAACCTCTTCAGAAGTTCCTTGATGTATTTCTGCTGACTAATTTATGTTCCCTTCGTGGATTGCTGCACTTGAAGATCCAAGAAAAAGTTAAGCTTCCCCATCATGCTCATTTCAAACTCACTTCCCATGAGTTTTGCAAATTCTTCACAAAGTGAATCAGTTGTTGCCCCAAATATGATGTCACCAACATATACCTGAACGATAAGCAGGTTCCTTCCTCATTTCTTCAGAAATAGAGAAACTTAGATAACCTTTCGCACCAAGCTCGAGGAGCATGCTTCAATCCATACAGTGTCTTATCCAATTTGAACACATACTCAGGATGTTCATGACATTCAAATCCTGGAGGTTGCTTGACATAAACTTCTTCCTTAAGAAAACCATTCAGAAATGCACGTTTTACATCCATTTGGAATAGAGTGAATTCCATATGGGATGCAAAGGCAATGATAATCCTAATGGCTTCCGTACGAGCAAATGGTGCAAAGGTCTCATCATAATCAATCCCTTCCTCCTGATTGTAACCTTGGACGACCAACCTTGCCTTGTTTCTTGTCGTGTTTCCGTGTTCATCAAGCTTGTTTCTGAATACCCACCTGGTACCTATGATGGTTCTGTTTGAGGGTCTAGGTACCAGGTGTCATACTTTGTTCCTTTCAAATTGGTGCAGCTCCTCTTGCATGGCCGTAATCCAGTTTGCATCCTTCAGGGCTTCTTTAATATTTTTGGGTTCTATTTGGGAGAGGAAGGCTGAAAAGGCAAGGGAATTTCTGGCTTTTGATCTAGTCTGAACTCCTAAATCAAGGGGTTGATTATATTATCAAGGGGATGGGAGCTTTTGTGTTTCCAATTTGGAACTGGAATCTCATTGGTAGAAGAACTAGGTAATCCTGACTGGTTCCCTTGCACTCCTCGTTCTGCTACATATGGAGTGCTTTGAACTGCATCAACAACTCTTTCTTCAGCTTCAGTGGTGGTGATTTGTGTACTTGGTTCCTCTTGAGAAGGAGAAGTGGAGGTTGCACTATCTTCACTTGTTTCCTTCATCTAACTCATCATATCTGCTTTTCCATTTGACATATCAGTGATCTCTACAGGAACTAACAGTGGTTCATTGTCTTGATCATCCTTGTTTCCTTTCTCACCGGATGAAGGTGTCTCGTTGAAAGATTACATGAACACTTTCCTCCACGCACTGAGTCCTTTTGTTGTAGACCACCTTGTAATCTTTTCTTTGAGAGGAATACCCTAGGAAAATTCCTTCATCACTTTTGGCGTCAAATTTTCCAAGTTGATCCTTTCCATTGTTAAGAACATAGCATTTGCACCCAAATGTTCTCAGGTGAGTCAGCTTTGTCTTCCTTCCATTGAGCAATTCATAAGGAGTCTTGTTCAAGAAGGATCTGATCATGCACCTGTTCACCAAGTAGCAGGCAATATTTATGGCCTCTACCCAGACATATTTGTCTATCTCGCTATCAATAAGCATTGTTCTGGCCATGTCTTCAAGGGTCCTGTTCTTCCTCTCTACGACTCCATTTTGCTTTGGAGTCCTTAGAGATGAGAAGTTGTGGGTGATGCCATTTTCACTGCAGAACTCATCAAAATTGGCATTGTCAAATTCTATTCCATGGTCGGATCTGATGCAGGCCACCTTTAGTTCCATCTTCACTTGAATTTTCTTGACAAAAGCCACGAAAACTTCGAATGTCTCATTCTTTGTTCTGAGAAACAGTGTCCAACTGAACCTTGAGTAGTCATCTACTATCACAAAAATATATCTTTTTCCTCCCTGCTTGGCACTCTCATAGGACCACATAAATCCATATGAAGAGGTTCAAGTGGCTTTGACGTACTGACATCCTTCTTTGGCTTAAAAGAGGACTTCACATGTTTTCCTCTAGCACATGCATCACACACTCTGTGTTCCTTGAACTTTGAATTTGGCAATCCACGAACCAGGTCCTTATGTATCAGCTTATTCAGAAGAGAGAAGCTTGTATGTCCCAACCTTCTATGCCATAATTCTGCATCATCATCAACTGCTTTCAAGAAGCTCATATCACCACTTTGTAGGGACTCGAAATCAGCAACGTAGATGTTCTTGTATCTTTTGGCCACTAGTACCACTTCACCAGTTACCAGGTTAGTAATTGTGCATACTTTTGACAAGAACTCCACCTTGTTTCCTTTATCACAAATTTGAGAGACGCTCAAGAGACTGTATTTCAGACCATTTACGTAGTACACGTTCTCAATTGAGTGTGAGAGAGACTTTCCAACCTTTCCAACACCAAGAATGTACCCTTTTTTCCATTTCCAAAGGATACATTCCCTCCTTGCAGGGCTTTCACTGAAAGGAAATCCATGGTATTTCCAGTCATATGCTTAGATCTTCCACTGTCCATGATCCATTGTAGATTGCTTCCTCTCACTGTTCCCTGCACAAATAGATCAAAGGTTAGATTTAGGAACCCAAACAAGTTTAGTCCCTTGTAATGAGAAAAATGATGAATGAGAGCTTTTCTAGTTCAAGCAGGCAGAATTCATTTTTTGCGAGTGGCACCTGGCCCCCTTCTAGTAGTTACCTTTTCAGCAAAAACTTTGTTTTTCTGAATAGACTGAACTCTGGCCTGACAATCTTCCTTTAAGTGCCCATTGTTCCCACAGTGGGCACAAAGCCAGTTATCAGGTACAGTGACATAATTGCTATGAGGGTTGTAAGGAACTTTCTCCCTTTGGAACCCTATTCCCTGCCTGTTTCCACCACTATTGAAGTACATGACAATAATATCATCTGAGAACCAGGTCCACTTGAGAGATTTCTCAAGATCATTTTTTACTTTCTCAATTCTGCTTAAAGCTGCCTATTTTTCTCAAGCTCAGCACATAGACTAGTTTTCACATAATTTAGCTCTTTTTCAAGTTTAATATGTGCCTCATTAGCTACTTCCTTCCCTTTTTCCGAGTTTCCAGACCTCTGTTCTGTTTTAAGTCCCTCAATTTCTTCCTCTAGGTCTGCAATTACCACTAAGAGATCATCTCTTTCTTGCTCTGTAATGGAAACTTTCTCTGCTAAGGCATCCTTTTCTTTACTAAAGTTCCCTATGGTTTCTTTTGAGTCAACTACAACTACCATCATATCATCTCTCTCATTTTCTACACTAGTGATTTTTTCAATTAAAGTTTCCTTCTATTTTTCCAGATTATCTATAGTTTCCTTTAAATCAACTACACAGACCACCAAATCATCCCTAGTCTGCTCAGCATCCCCTAACTCTATGGTCAAGGCATCCTTATCATTAACAAGGCTGTGATATGCATCAATTAAAACATTTGCTAATGGCATGAGTTTCTTAGGAGAGTAGGATTTCAGATTCCTCTGAAAATCCCTAAAATTTAGCTCATCATTGTCATCATCTTCATCATTATCTGACTGAGCCATCAATGCAAATAATGAGTCATATTCTTTTATTTAATTTTTAATTGTCATCATGGAATTGTCTACCGCATCATTTTCTTCTTCTGATTCACTGGAGGAGTCTCCCAATGCTGCAAGAGCTTGTTTCACAACATTGTCAGCTGCGTTTTTTCTTTTGAAGTGTTTGTCAGGAACCGGGTTCCTCTTTGATGCTTTATCAGAGTTGTGCTTGTAATGCTCTTGCTTCAGAAAAGAGCAGTCCTTGACAAAATGTCCTGGATTTTTGCACTTATGACAAATATCATAGTTCTTTGGGTTGCTGGAACTACCTCTCATTGGTATTCCACCATTCCTTCGGACCATTTTCTGAAACCTTCTGGTAAGGTAAGCCATATCACTATCTTCCTCACTTGAGTCATTGTTTTCAGCCTTGAGTACATGTTCTTCTCCTTCTTTGGTTCTCTTCTTTCACTGTCCTTCTATCTCTTCATCTCGTAGGTTTTCAGATTCCTAACTAGCTCGTCCATAGTCATAGTCTGCAGGTCTTTGGCTTCCATGATGGCGTTCACCTTACTTTCCCATGAGCTGGGCAAGATGCTAAGGACTTTCCTCACAAGCTTGTTTCCAGGAATGATCTCTCCAAGAGAGTGTAGCTCATTTATAATGAAAGTGAATCGTGCGTGCATGTCTTGAATAGATTTATCATCTTTCATTCTAAAGAGCTCATACTCAATGGTGAGCATATCAATATTGGACTGTTTAAATTGAGTAGTTCCTTCATGCGCCGTTTGTAAGGCTTCCCATATCTCCTTGGCAGATTGACAAGCTGAGATTGTGTTGTATTCATCATGTCATATGCCACACACCAAGATCTTTTTGGCACGAAATTTCTTTTCCACAGCTTTCCTGTCAACATCATTGTACTCTTTTCTGGTTTTCGGCACCATTACGCCAGGTTCTCGTACCTTCTTCATTGGAACATATGAACCATCATAGATAACATCTCATAGCTCGGAGTCTTCTGCCATTATGAAGTCATGCATTTGAGTTTTCCACCAGCCATAGTATTGGCCATTGGATCTCGGAGGCTTGTGGTTGATTGTCCTTCCTGAAGTTTGGTGGAGCAGCCATTTTGAGGACCCTCTCTAGGTGTTAACCTTTTAGAAAGAACCCACTCTGATACCAATTTATAGAATATACGAGTCTACTAAAATGTATAGAGACCTGGTCCTGAAACAGTTCCCGCAGTACTAACTAATAAAACAGTAAGTAAATGACACACGTGATTTTTACGTGGAAAAATCCTTACTCTAGGGGATAAAAAATCACGACCTACACTGGTACGATTTCAACTTCACTAACTTGTAATACACCTATTACAAAGACTTCAACCTCACTAACTTGTAATACACCTATTACAAGCCACTTTGCAACACACATATTACAAAGACTTCAACTCATGACTAACTGTAGTCACGACACAAACTCAACGGGTTAATGGTTTTTGAGGTTCCTAACTAGAGATTCTAAATAAGCACAATAGGAATTATAATGAAGAACAAAATACAAAGATACAACTCAACTAAGGACATACAAAAGACTCGTTATGGAACTGGTTCGTAGTAGTGTTGTACTTTGTTCTTGATACACTTGTGACTTCAATGCTAGATAATCAGATCTTGAATGCTTGAGAGAAATCACAAAAATATTCAAGTGATGTTTTGTTGCAATACTCTTTGTTGATATACTTTGGATGACATCACTTGGATGATGTACACACTTGGTTGGTGCAAGGCCCTTCCCAATGAGAAGTGGTTGTTGCACTGTTTCTGCACTGTAGCGTGCACAGTTACAGGCAGTCATTTTCCAACTATAGAGTTGACTTTGTACTTCTGTCAGGGAAACTCCAAGGGATCAGGTCCCTATGTTGGTTCTTATCTATCTAAAGTCATACAACTTATATTAACTTAAGTCCATTGCTGAAGAATCATACCAAATGTGCATCAGGTCCTTTATCTGGTTCTTGACAATAAGTTTGTTAGATCATCAAAACGAAAATCTAAGATACCTTAAACCCGTCATTTCATGTGTCGCTTACGTCACAGTGATGATGTCATGGAAAATCGGGGTAAAGATCGAGGACTTAATTCGTTTCTTGTCGTTATACTCCAAAAAATGAAGGGACTATCTGTAGACGGTAGAAATTGAGGCTATCCGATTTCACTATTTGGCCGAAACAAGGACGTCGCATCAAAGAGCTAAGGCATTGAGTTCGATATCGAGGTCCGTATCAATCGAAGCCAGTGGAGATAGACTTCGAGTAACATCGGGGATAGCTTAGTAACAGAAAGAGCGATATATCCGTGATAGGTCGAGGATCGTGGCGTGAATCTCGGAACGGACCAAATCAGAAGCGGTTAATTAGTTGTTTATACGATTTCCTTTTGTAATTATAGACATACCATAATTAGGTTTCCTTTATAATATAAAAAGGAGTTCCAATCATTTGTAGGCATCATTATTCACTTAAACAAAAGCAATATAGCTCTTCTTTTCTGACTCGTGTTCTTGTTCATTAATTTATTCAATCTTTATTCTTCTTATATTGTTATCACCTCGATGGTACCTTAATTTGAGGTTAAAGCTTTGTTTGCATACTGGTTTGGATTATTTACAGTTCAATTCTACCTTTTATTTTCTTACTTATCAATTGATATTGAGTGAAATCACATATCCTTGAAACCACAATATAAATTTAATTGTTATCCAAATTTTAGGGTAAACAGCCATCAAAAGGGAAATATATATTGATGGTGAATAGCCTGCCATAGTTCTTTTTCTGAGGTTTAATGTTGGGTTTTGTGGTAAATATATAGTAGAAATATTTATAGACTTTAGGAAAGATAGTAGGAAAGATTGAGCAAAATGGGTTGCAGATGCTAAGAAGAGTTAAGAATGACATGTGATCAATTGGATTTCAATGGAGTAGTAATTTCGTTGAAGCATCTATGAAGAATTGACTGAAGCTGCTTTGGTCCTTTCTTCATCAACTATAAGGTGTTAATTCCATGAGGTAATTTCACTAGCTTTTTCATTTTTGGATCTTGGTTTTCCTAAGTTATAAGGGGATAACATAAAATTAAATGGTTTAATGGTGAAACATCGTCTATTAAATTCTAAAAATTAAATGGTAAAGTGACTATCCAATTTAAAAGTTTAGGTTGTTAAATATCCATCTTTAATTGTATTTAATTATGATTTGAACATGCTACACTACGGGTGAAAGCTTTTGTTGACGTTGTTTGTGAAATTCAAACTCAAGATTTCAACTGCTAAATTGACAGAATAAAAACAATTTTACCATTGCCACTCATTTGTTCTTATTGTAGTCTAATAATTCATACTCCATCAGTTATAATTTAAATGAGAAAATTTGATTAGACACAAAATTTAAGTAAAAAAGGACGAAAGATTTTTGAAACTGTAAGCTTAAACATGTAATGAGATTTTTGTGTTTATAAAAGAATATCATTAAGGATAAAATAAAAAATTTAAAATTAAATTATTTTTAAATATCAAAGATTGTCACTCTTTATAAAATGGACTAACAAAATGGACGTTGTTGGACTAACAAAATCCCAGGGATTTTATAAAATGGACTAACAAGAGAGAATGGCGCCACCACATCTATATCTATATTATATTAAAAACATGAAGGCCCTTCGCGAAATATCGTTCGCCTTTTTTACCTTGTAAAATAAAGTTCACATTAGACAAAATAGTGATTTGAATTGAAATCAACTAAAATTTTGGTTTTTGAATATTTTTATTTGAATTATTTAGATGTCCTAATATATTTAGAACTTTTAAAGTTTACTGTAATTATACAACTTTGACTTTTTCTGCGCTTTTTTATCCGGAAGAAAAAAGGTATCTTTGACTATACTAACCGTTAGGAATTTGTATTCAACTTTAATTCCTACAAAATTGCTTAAGAAGGGAAATGCATATGTTTTTGTTATGAAAATCTTTTCTTGAATTTTTTGCCTTTGGAAATTTTCTCTTCCTTTATGATAACCTAAAAGACAGCATTCATCTTAAATAAAAATGAACCTTTTTCTTTTATGTCAAAGTATCAAAACAAAAAAAAAAGTATCCTAAACGTAAATAAAAAGTCATCTTTTCAAGAAGAGAGGAAAGGATCCAAAAAGTGACTTGTAATTTCTAATTTAAATAAAAAAAGACATATATGCTGAGTGTAATTATGTTATGTAATATAAAATGTACTCACTAAAAGTAAAAAAATTGCTCATCTACAAGTTACAAGGAAATATAGAATATTCCTAAATTTCTCACATAAATAAAAGAAAAGTGGAAAAAAATGCATTTCTAAAATTCATACATAAATAAATGAGAATATATATTTTCAAGAGGGAACTAGATTTAGTTCAATTACTAAAACTTATGATAAGTAAAGAGAAAAATATCTTTGCACAACTAATTGAATGGTAACTAAAGAGAAAAGTACTTTATTACAAAGGAATTTCTAGCTACTCTTGTTATAGGAACCTTTTTTGGGGAATACTGATCCTCATCAAACAAAATTTTAGGAGTCTTTTAACCTTTTCCACTTACGTTTTGAATTTTAGAGATGTTATGTATTTACTTTGAAAACAATCTAATTTCTTAGAATGTCAAATTCGTTTTAATTTGATGTAAAAAACAAATCATCCTTACTTTTTTATATATATATAATCTGGTGATACGCTTTGGCGATGTTACCTACCAAATAAAAGGCATGCTAGGTGATCGAAATCGCTCAGGTCAGTGAGGACTCACTCACTCACCTACTCCTTATAAAATTTTATAGAAAGTGTATCTGAATAAGGGTTGACATCTACACTATATTAAAAGATTTAAACACCCAAAAAATATTATTTGTATTTTTTACTGTTAAAAAATAACTCTTTTTTTTTAAGCAAAAGACATGCGTTATATTATATTACGTTGGAACATAGAGGTTGTTACAAGTACTTGAAAATTCTCCACTCATTGGTGGATTATCGGTAGCTATGTTTTGATTTCCTAGCTTTCTTAGCATATTACAAACCGAGGTAGATATTGTTTTTTCAAAAATACATTGTCCACATTTTTCCCTAGTCACTTGAAGGATCACAAAAATGGTGGAGTTGCATGGTATTTTGGCATGTCTGGACTGATCTACCTGGAACTTATTTTGGTGGCGTCTTTAGCTAGTAGAAGCGCCACTTGATTTCCTTCACAAAAATTATGTCGAAGTGGGGGGTCCTTCAGCCGGTGCATTGATGATCTGGGAGCAAGAACAGTGTTAGCACAGATTTTGTGATTGTGTAATAAAGCATTAACGGCCTCAGTCGAATCAGTTTCAATCTCAAGTGGTAGGAGTTTGAACTTTTTGGCAACTTGGAACCCTTCTTTAATGGCTTGAAGTTCTGCATGTAGGGGAGATATTACGGTGGTTTGTTTTTGGAAACCCACCATCCAACTCCCTGTATGATCTCTGATTACTTCTCCTGTACCTGCTATTTTGTTGTTAGTTTTGTATGCGCCGTCAGTATTGAGCTTATACCATTTTATTGGAGGAGCATGCCACTTTATCCTAAGGGAGATGTTGTGGGCAAGGGGGTTGTTTGTTGTGTTTAAAAAAGCAAATTCTTGGGTTTGTTTTATCATTTTGTTTAATGATGGATATAGATTAATGTTGTTGATGTTATTATTGTTTCTTATTATCCAGATGCCCCACAAACAAAAGGGGAGAAAAACTTTCCGAAGTGATATAGCACAAGTTGTGTGTTGGATTAGAGTCTCTTAGAGAAGTGATCCATCGATTTGAGTCTTTGATCTTTTTGGTGACGATATTGAGAGATCTCCAAATCCCTTTGACATATGGGCAATCCAAGAAGATATGGGTTTCGGCCTCATTTCGACAAATCGAGCATGTGGGATAAATGTTAATACCTATGTGACATAAGTATTGTCGATTAGGGATTTTGTTGTGAAGACATTGCTACATAAAAATAAATAGACTTCATATTAGACAACATCATAATTTAGTTATTTTTCTAATATGTAGTACTTTAAAATTATTAAATCTTTTCTTATTTAAATTGTGTAGGAAGTCATAATATTTAGAACTTTAACATAAATATATATGGGAGAAATAAAAGTCATAATATTTAGGACGTTTTCTTTTCCTTATATTTGCTTACGCCATTTCCGAATAAAATATGCTTGAACTCATAGATCTAAGGGGAAGATTCTATATACAGTTTGTCATTATCGAAAGAGAGACATGTATACTTAATTAAATATATAATATTTAGATATTATACAAAAGATCGATAAAGAGAAAAAATATTGTTCGAGTAAGAAAATATTTATATTTTTATATTATTATAAAAGCATCAAAAAATAAATTAATTATTGTTTTTACTTCTAGTTCAAGAACTCAATATATTATTTAATAATATCGTAATTGTTAAAAATTATATATTTATTAATATAGGGTACACGCGCAAAACGCGTACCATAAGACCAGTAAAATGAAATGAGGCCAGTATATTATTAAAACTTACCTCTAATAAAAACTTAAGGAATGCATAAGTGCCTGAAGTTCAACCAACAATGTTTAAAGAGGACGAAATTAAAAAATAATCAGATTTATAAGTGGTAATTGAAAAATAGTCATAATTCAAATAGTAATTAAGTCACATTTTATGTAAAGATAAATTTGAACGAAAGCACTATTCGAAAAATATTCCGGCATAATATATTGGAGTTCCAGTATAATATACTGGTGCAACATAATATGCTGGAAGTTCATACACATGTGCTCTAATCTCCATCATATTATGCTGAAACTTTTCGTGTGTTGGAGTTCCAGCATAATATGCCGGAAGTTCATACACAAGTGCACCAATCTCTAGTATATTATGTTGTAAGTTTACGCACTGTAGCAAAATAATGACTATTTTTTAATGACTTTACAAATATTAGCTATTTCTCAATTATCAATCCAAAAATTGACTAGCCTATACTATTTTTACAAGTTTTAGCCCTGCCAAGGCTAAACTTTAGACGCGAATTTTTACAATTTTAGGCCTCATTTGTTTGCACTTAATGAGGGTCTGAAGTGCATTTGTAGCCCATTAAGTGCATTTG
>ML286208.1:53871-75111 GCA_005239495.1 Nicotiana undulata | reverse complement strand
ATATATATATATATATATATATATAACTTCCCCACTTCACTCATGCCTCACCCCCACTCCGTCACATCCCTTCTCCACTTCCCCCACTCCTCTCATTATCAACTCACACATCTATAAATAATACAAAGACACATCTATAAATAATACAAATACCTTAGAAAAATGGGGAGACCCATCAACCGTTTTTCCCCCTCCCCAAAAATCTGATTTGCAGAAACCATAACTTCACTCCACATTATCCGGCAGACCCCACGAAAAGCTCCATAGCCGCTTCACCCAAAACCTCTGTTGTTAAGCTTTGATTAAGTGGATAAGAAGATAAGAGAATAGCAGAGTTAGGAAAGGAATTGAAAAAGAACGAGAGGAACGGATAGAGTGAAAACAACGAGAGGAACTAAAGGGAAAAAATGAAAAAAAACAACTTTCTGCATTTTAAAGCTCTCCATGGAAGCTCGTTTTCAACATAAAGAACTGAAATTTCAGCTCTAAAAACACACCTGAAATCAGCCCCAAACCAGTATGAAACACAACTTGCAACCACCATCCAAACCCAGTAGAGATGAGTCCGTTTGGGAATGCCGATTTCAGTCTGAGTTTCTGATCCGTAGCTGGCTCGAGCATTGCTATTCTAGAGCTTCTATTTTCAGTGTATGCGTTCTATATTTTCAGCCATAAAGGTCCGTTTCCTCCATTATTTTAGCAATAACTTTTATAGCATTCCAATTTTGTCTTCTATCATTTATGATGTTGGACGTTTGTCACCTAAATTTGGCCTTTATTGATCTTTTCCACTCTTATTCTAATTTCATTTATGTATATATTGGCATGTGTCTCCAATGACGTGAGTGTTTACTTTAGGATGTTTGGAATATTCAATAGAGAGGTTTCACCTTTCACGTCATTTTAATACCTCTGTCACATTTAATACAACACGTTATCTTTACTATTTAAAGAGTTTATTGAGTAGGTTAAAATAACATGTAAACATTCGTACAAATTCTTTTAGGCACGTGTACAAATTAGGTACACGTTCGTGTGACTTTAGTCAAATAATTATAATATTAAGAGCTATTAATTATGTACACGTACGCGTGATATAATTTAAGCGCCGATTTTCAAACAAATTTAAGGTACTACACTTAGAATTTTAATAATCAAAGTATACGTTCGCGTAACTTTGAATAACTCTTCTAGTAACTAAATATACCTTTTTTTTCTTAAAATTGTGTATACGTTTACGTAGCACAAATAAAGATTAAAATGAACACTCGCAGTGACACCTTTAGGAACGGATTTCTGAAATTATTATCGGAATTACGTACATGCTCGCGTGACATGATTTCGATTTCTTTTACAAAACAAAAACACGCGCTTGCGCGACTTTGGCTATTTCTTCAAAAGGAATCAAGTGTTGTGCATTATGTACACGCCCGCATAACATAGTTTTGACACGTCCAATTTCCGCGAGTTTACGCATATGTAACCCGCCTCAATATAACTCTTTAAATAAAATGAATAATAAAAGCGGTAAAAATATAAAAATGCACTTAGGTACTAAAATAAGCAATAAAAAAATTTAGGCCAAGTTTAATCATTAAGCGACCGTGCTGGAACCACGGAACTCGGGAGTGCCTATCACCTTCTCCCGGGCTAACAGAATTTCTTACCCGGTTTTCTGGTTTCACAGACTTTGAACATAGTCAAAATTTCTCGGTTTGGGATTTTAGAATAAATGGTGACTCGGAACACCGTAAATAAATAATTTCGAGTGGCGACTCTGAAATTAAATAAATAATCCCATATCTAATCATGTCACTTTAATTTGAAAAACTCCCTTAATTGTACTATGCGATCGCGAGGCTAAGGGTGCAATCGCATAGTGGAACTGGGCTTAAGCTGTCCGGTCGCGGGTGTAAAGGTGCGATCGCACTGGGTTATGGATCCCCACCCTATGCGATCGCGGATGAATTTGTGCGGTCACACAGGGTAATTACCCAACCCCCCTCACTCCAGCTCTCCTACACATCTGTGCGGTCGTAGGCCTACTTACGTGATCGCACAGTGTAACTGACCCCTCCCCCTCCACAAGGCTATGCGATCGCGGCTATACCTATGCGATCACATAGAGTAAAACACCAGACACCAGAAAATCATTTTACACCAGAAATTTCCTAAGTTTAGCACCCTGACACCTACCCGAAACTCACCCGAGCCCTTGGGGCTCAAAATCAAGTATACACACGACCTCATAAACATCCTACGAACTTATTCAAGCAATTAAACAACCAAAATAACATCATAAACACTGAATTAAGCCTCAAAATTTATAGAATTTCTCAAAAACTTCATTAACCTTCAAATTTCCCATTTTTAGTCTGAATTACCTCAAACTAAGTCTGTTTCTTACCAAGTTTCACAGGTAGCACATAATAACCATATTGAACCTGTTCCAGGCTCCGGAACAATAATACGGGCCCGTGACACAGGTTTATCATCAAAGTTCATTTTCAAAAACCTTTATATTTTTCAGAAAATAATTTTCTTTAAAAATTTATTTCTCGGACTTGGGACCTCGGAATTCAATTCCGGGCATACGCCCAAGTCCCATATTTTTCTGCGGACCCTCCGGGACCATCACATCACGGGTCCGAGTCCGTTTACCAAAAAAGTTGACCGAAGTCAACTTTATTCAATTAATTATCATAAACTCAACATTTATTCAATTTTCTACATAAAGGCTTCCCGGCTACGCGCTCGGGCTGCGCGCGCACATCGAGGTGAGATAAATGGAGGCTTTTTGGTTCTCGGAACACAAATTAAGTTAAAATTATACGGGATGACCCTTTTAGGTCATCACAAACATGTACAAAAAAAGAACAAAAAATTAGTACAATATGCTTTAAGAAGTTGGTAATGTTGTCTTCGCCTTCATATCCCAAACAACAATAACCCAGTATAATCTCACTAGTAGAGTGTAGGGAGGGTAGTGTATACGCAGGCCTTACTCCTGCCCTAGGGTAGAGAACCTATTTCCAATAGACCCTCGACATCCTTCCCTCCAAGAAATCCCCACCTTGCTCTTGGGGTAACCCGAACTCGCAACCTCTTGGTTGGAAGTGGAGGGTGCTTACCATCAGAGAAATTTTATCCATGATCATTGAGTTATTGTGTTTTTACCCAAAAGTCACTTTTTTTTGTTACGTAAAAATCATTTAACTTTGTATTCATTACTCAAAAATTACTATTCTTCTTTATGTTACACAAAAATTATTTTACTTTGCTCTAGTTATCACCAAAGTCACATTTGCCAGATTTTATAATATTTTTACTTGAAAAGTCTATTATGCCCTTGATATTATATAAATCTTCATATTTATGTAATTCCTTCTATATTATATACTATATAGTATATTTTTACCTAGGTATTTAAAAAAAATTAATATTTTTTTATTTATTATTTTATAATGTATTCGTACTTTTAGTTTTTCCTCAACTGATTTAATTTTTAATTTTTACCATACGGAACTATTCCCAGGCTCGAAATTCCAATCGGACCTCGATTACTCCAAATCATACTCCAAACTAAATTTAAATAACTTTAAAACTTTCAATTAGTCAACTTTCACTGTTAAGCGCCGAAACGCCCCCCGGGTTGTCCAAAACCCGACCCGAACATACGCCCAAGTCCAAAGTCATCATACAAACCTATTGGAACCGTCAAATCCCGTTCCAAGGCCGTGTCCTAAAAATGTTGACCGAAGTCAAACTTTGTCTTTTAAAGCCAAACTAAGGAACCAAGTGTTCCGATTGCAACCCGATACCTTCCAAATCCCGAACTAACCATCCTCGCTAGTCATAAAATAATAAAAGCACTTATGGAGAGTCTTATTTAGGGGAACATGGTTGTAGAAGGTAAAACGGCCGTTTGGATCGTTACAAGTGGTTAAGAACGTTGACGTGAGATTTGTTCATAGTAAAGTTACTGACAAATTTAATAACACTACCAATATATCTTGAAATTAACATTAAGGAAAAATTAAACATACAAATATATTATAAAAATAATAAACAAAATAATATTAAGTTATTTTAGTTATAAATAAAATTCCTAGGTAAAAATATATTATATAGTAAATAACATAGAAGAAATTACATAAATATAAAGATTTATTATCATGGGCATAATAGACTTTTCAAGCAAATATTAAAATCTGGCAAATGTGACTTTGTGATAACTAGAGCAAAGTAAAATAATTTTTGTGTAACAAAAGAAAGAAAAGTGATTTTTGAGTAATGAACACAAAGTTAAATAATTTTTACATTACAAAAAAAAGACTTTTGGGTAACAAACACAAAAGTTCAATGACCATAACTCTATCCCGCAATGCCACTGCTTTCACCTTCTCCATATTTTGTCCTTGCTTTTGCACCCCATTCATGTTGCTTTTCAACTTCCATTAGAGTAAAAGTCGGAAAGCATGAGACTTGCCAAAACATAGTTAAAATAGTAGTGGTTATTTTTTTTGCTTCAACCCTATTTCATATCATAGCTTCTTCGTTTCTTGATTGATGGTGTAAAAATGTGAGATTGAACCCTTGAATCTGATTTAGTAAGCTTTATTGCTACCTCATTCGTCATATCTCACAATGTCAATATGTTGAGCCTTCTAATATAGTTATTCTAAAAACAACAACAATAACATACTCAATGTGATCCCACAATTGAGTTCTAAGGAGGGTAGGCTATATGCAAACCTTATCACTATCCTTGTGTGAGCTAAAGAAACTGTTTACGATAGACTCTCGACTCAAGAAAAAAGTTCTAAACATATTTGAAAAATAAAAGAGTGAAAAGCTATAACGAAAATACTGGAAAAAAAGAGAGAAAGAAAAGTATTGTCAACAAAGTTAGTAAAGAGAATCGAATTAAAAGAAACAACAACACTAAAAAAAATTGAGGAATAGAATGCTAATAATAGTACTGATAAATAGAAAAAGAGAGCAGATAAGGTGTTGTAAACTAGAGCCATGATGTCCCATGGAAAAGAGAATATCACTAGACTGCCTATTAACCTTCTACCCTAATTCTCGATCTTCAAGCTCTCTTATATAGTTATTCTTAAAACCCAAGATCAATGTGCAATAAATAACGTTAAGGAAGAGAAATGAAAATAAAAATAAAAATAAATGAGAGAAGATAAAAATTCATCAATTAGCATGCATTTATATCAAGCATTATTAATCACATGTAGAAGGAGAACATTAGGGGGAAATATCAACAAACAAAAAAGAGATAAAAAGAATGCAATTGCTGGCTATCAAGAGTTGTTACTGTTCAACCCAAAAGTAGTTTTAGGATAAAATAATTGAATTTATATTTAATGAGGTCACGAACAACCTGTTCAATTAAGAGCTTAGGTGAGCAACTCGTATGGCTAGACTAAATAAGCAATGAATGACAATAATAATACGATTAAAGTAAATAAGAAAAGGAAAGAATAACTTTATTGAGATTATTTACGAGCTACAATGTTGCAAAATAAAGATCAATTTCCCAAATTGATAAGAGCAAAATGCAGTTGCTTAGATAATGAGTAAATAGAACCAAAGTCAGAATGAATTACAAGTAAGAGAACTAGAGGTATCTATAGCCTAAGCCTAACGTTCATATTCCTAGTTCCACTCATGTATGTTGCTCTAGGTGGTTGTTAGCTGCGGAGATACTTGCCGATTGTGGGATCAGTGTTAGGCGTAGTAGATATGAATGAATCCCGAATATTTCAGAGACGATCGAAAACCAGGGAAAACTCCGAATCACAACCTCATTAATGGATCCTCGAGCCCATTCTCATAGTACTTCTTCGAGATACTGTTCTGATCTCCGGAAGGATACTTATTCTAAATAGAATTGTGATGCCATGAAGACTAGCCATATGTCAAAGCTAGATTTTGTCAATACATAAAGTCCCATATGTAACATCTGACCGGTCGTTTTGAGCTCTAGCATATTGTTCGACTGTTTGAGACCTTGAGTAGCTTCACTTTCTATATTTTGACTTGGCATGTAGTTGGTTATGATTTTTTAGAAGTTCGGAGTTAATTTGGAGGAATAATTCTCAATTCGAAAGCTTTAAGTTGGAAGAGTTGACCAAGGTTTGACCTTTGAGTAAATGACCTAAGAATCGGGATTTGAAGATTCCTATAGATTCCCAAGGTGATTTCGGATTGGAGTGTATGTTCGGGCTAGGGTGAGTTTCGGTTAGGCTACGGAGTGGCTTAGACTTAGAAAACTCAGCTGGTGTTCTGCAATTTTTGGTACTAGTCTCTGATCTCGCAATTGCGAGATCAGTGTTTGCATTTACGAACATCGTAAATCCTCTCAGGCTCGCATATGCGAGAAACTTCTTCGCATTTGCGAAGAGTGCCTGGGTCCGCGAAAGTTCTCATTTGCGATCAGGAGGTCGCAATTGTGGGGAGGCTAGTGTTCGCATTTGCGAACATTTCATCGCAAATGCGATGAAAGCAGGGGTGCGCAGACTTCGCATTTGGGAGGTGTTCTTTGCATTTGAGGTGTTGTCGCAGATGCGACATCTACAACTGAACAAACAGGAGCTAGAAGGGATTTTTGTTCATTCTCTGGAATTTTCAAACTTAGAAACCCTAGAGGCGATTTTTCAAAGAACTCTTCTTCCCCAAATCATTGGTAACTGAGTCTAAACTAGTTTCTTTCAATATTTCACTACATTTCCTAAGATTTCAAGCTAAAATTTTGTGTTTTCATGGTGGAAATTGGGGCTTTTGGGTAGAGATTGTAATTTTTGTAAAATGGGGATTTAGACATCAAATAAAGGCTGGATTCCAAAACAAATTACATAACCGGACGCGAGGGTGAATGAGTAATCGTGTTTTGGCTCGAATTCCGGGTTTGGACCAAGCGGGCCCATGAGTTGACTTTTGTTGACTTTTTCAATAATGATCTAAATTGTATCCTTTGCAATCGTGGGTAGTTGCTAAGGCTTAATTTGAATCGTTTGGTTGGTAATTTGCTAGATCCTATTGGTTCTGAGACTTGTTTTAAAGGAAAAGTTGTGGTTGAGCTTTGAGTGGACCTTTGGAGCGAGGTATGTGTCGTGGTTAACCTTGACTTGAGGGATTATGACTTGTTTGTCTATTTGCTATATGTCTAGATGTTGGTTACAACGTATATGTGAGCTGACGAGTACTTATGCGTTGTTGTCAGGTTAAAGCATGCGGGTGAGACTTGTTCCTTGTAATTATTGCTTATATTGATCATGTTATCCATGCTTAGACTAGTTACTTGCTAAATTGATTGTTCTTACCGTGTTTATGGGGTTTTGTGATAATTGAGTATTGATTCCAAAGTTGAGATTGGTATTGTGGAATCATTGTTGAAGTAAGGCTTGTTCTTGTTGATCCTATCTCCCTGTTATTACTTGTCCTTTGTTATGTGGTAAGGGAGAGTGTTAAAACAAGAACGGTGATGTCGTGCCATATTGTGAGTGTTAATGCGTGAAGGGTGATGTCGTACCATATTGTGAGTGTTAAAGCACGAAGGGTGATGTTGTGCCATGTTATGAGAGTGAATGCATGAAGGGTGATTGCGTGCCATATCTATTGATTTATATTGAGAGTGAGAGTAAAAGCATGAAGGGTGATGTCGTGCGATATCATTGTTTCATTGTGAGGTTGAGAGTACAAGCACAACGGGTGATGCCATGTAGTTTCATTGTTTCACTGATTAAAGGCATATTGACTGTTCTAGTTATCATTTCCATTGTAGTTCTCGTTGTCACACCTCCTTTTTTCGAGAAGGGTGGATAAAGGTGTCACGATCCAAAATCCATTAAGGTAGTGATGGCGTCGGACACCACTGTCGGGAAAGCCAACACAAAATAATTAAATTAAATTCCTATTTTAGCTTTAGAAATTTGTTACTTTCCATTTTATTATGTAATAGTTGAATAAAAATCCACTAAGCAAATACAATATATTGACAATCCAGTTTAATAAAATACATCCCAAACACATCCCAGAACCCGATGCCACAAGTGCATGAGCAAATTCCTAAGAATTATACATATTACTACAATACTTGTCCGGAGTACAAACTGGACAAGGAATTTAAAATAAAGTACAATACATCTGAGGGAGACTCTGTCGGCTGCAGGGCGTCTCCGGATGGTGCAACTCGTCTAAGTCAAGCAGGGCCACTAGCTATGAATGTACCTGTGCAATAAAAATGCACAATAAGTGTAGCATGAGTACGAAAATAACGTGTACTTAGTAAGTATCCCGCCTAACCTCGAAGAGGTAGTGACGAGAGGTCGAATTTGAACTTGCTAGAGGTCAATTTAATAAAAATAAAGGGTGACACTAAGCATGAATATCATAGGCAATTTAATACGTAATGATAGGAAATAACAACTTCTTCCACATTTAAGAAATTAAATGTTCGTCATTTCAGTTGACAATTTAAAATTCCCAGGCCAGTAAACATCTATAAATCACAGAAAATACGCAGCAATTATAATGCGCAAGAAATGCCGAGGGTCGAACGGCACGGACCAACAATAATAAAATGTACACTTCCGAAGGGTCGAACGGCTCAAACCACAGATGCATCTATTACCCCGCTCGCGAATCGATCATGCGACGCGGTCATATATAAATAATAGAGTTACCCTACTCGTGAATCATACATGCGACTCAGGTACTCATAGATACACATATTCACACGATAAGTTCACAGTTTATCAGGTATACAGTTACTCCGGGAAGTGGTAAAATTCTCTTTTAATGGACATGAAGATAGTATTTAAATATTTTCTAGAAATTCATTTTCCAAATTCAATAAGGTTTTAAATATTGTAAATTTATCAGTGTGGTTACAAGTACGACAATTAAAACATGCTTTATAAGGAAAACAATTATCTCAGGAAAGTCAATTCTCTTCCTAGATGATTAAGGAAAATATATTTTAACCTTCTTAAGTATTCAATTATTAATTCGATAATACTAACAGTCTAAGAAAATTACAAGTGCAACAAGTAAAGCATGCTCGTGGGTCCTAGCTTACCCAGACACAAGCATAATAGTAGCTACGCACGGACTCCCGTCACCTCGTGCGTACGTAGCCCCCACAAATAGTAGCACTTATTTAATTAGTTCACCTATGGGGACAATTCCCCCTCACAAGGTTAGAAAGGAAACTTACCTCGCTCCGAAGATTCATAACCAGCCTCCAAGCCTTCCTGATGACTCGAATCAATGCACAACGCTCCAAAACAAACCAAATAACGGCAAAAAAATGAAAATATACTCTAATACTTGTACCAAGTCTATTTATACAAATTCCCAACTCCACTCGTAGAATTGACAAAAATTTCCCTCGGGCCCACGTGCCCGGATCCCTAAATTTTTCGAACACAAAGATTACCCATGACTTTACTAACTCCAATATATAGTTTGCTCTCCATTTCATGCTCAAATTCGTAGTAAAAATCCAAAATACCAAATTCTAGGTCTTCCCTTCAAAATCCTAAATTTCTACTAATTTCAAAGTCTAAATCCATGTAAGATCACATATTTAACTCAAAAATGGGAAGAATTCACTTACCTAGTGTTGCTTGATGAAAATCACTCCTTGAGCTCTCCAAAATCGTCCAAGCCAAATGAAAGAAATGGCCAATTTCCCATTTTTAAAACACTGCACTACCTCCAGCACCTTTGCACGTGCGGTCTCCTAGATCGCACCTGCGCATCCGCTTCTGCGGAACCCAACTCGCACCTGCGCCTTTTCCGCTTCTGCGGCCTCTAGTCTCGCACCTACGTGCCCGCAGGTGCGCCCAATCGCCCGCACCTGCGGCTCCCCCAGCTCCAGTCCACTCCCGCATCTGCGACCTTCATGGCCGCTTCTGCGGTTCCGCACCTGCAGCCAAAGCATCGCATGGGCGATCACACCAGACACCAGCAGCTTCAGCTCTTCCTCAACTTCAAGTTTGATCCGTTAATCACCCGAAATCCACCCAAGGCCCCCGGGACCCCGTCCAATTACACCAACCTGTCCCAAAACATAATCCGGACCTGCTCGAGGCCTCAAACCACATTAAATAACATCTAAACAATGGATCACATCACAATTCAATCTTTATGAACTTTGAAATTTCCAACTTCTACATTCGACGCTGAAACCTATCATATCACGTCCGATTGACCCCAAATTTTGCACAAAAGTCACATTCAATATTACGGACCTGCTCCAACTTTTGGAATCGCATTTCGACCCCTATATCAAAATTTCTATTTCCAGTCGGATTTCTAAAAAACCTTCAAATTTCTATCTTTAGCCAAATGACTTCAAAATGACCTATAGACCTCCGAATTCACTTCCGATCGCGCTCCCAACTCCATAATCACCATACGGAGCTATTCCCAGATCGAAATCCCAAACGGACATCAATATCATTGAAATGCACTTCAACCCAGACTTATGAAATTTCTTCTAAAATGCTAACTTCCACAATATACGTCGAAACGCTCCCGGGTTATCCAAAACCCTATACGAATAGACGCCCAAGCCCGAAACCATCATACGAACCTGCTGGAACCTTCAAACCAGATTCTGAGGTTGTTTACTCAAAAATCTAATCTTAGTCAATTCTTCCAACTTAAGGCTTCCGAAATGAGAACTTTCTTTCCAATTCGATTCCGAACTTCCCGAAATTCAGTTCCGACCACGCCTACAAGTCATAACACCTGAAATGAAACTGTTCATGTCCTCAAACTGCTGAATGACGCGCTAAAGCTCAAAATGACCGGTCGGGTCATTACATTCTCTCCCACTTAAACATACGTTCGTCCTCGAACGTGCTAAGAACTGCTCTGAAGTTAGCTGAAATCACTGTTCAACACCTCGTGCACCTGCCCATGCTACCACAACCCAGTTGAGTACACTTGCTCAAACAATTCTGAAGATATCCTCTCTTATTTAGGCAAATGGGCCTTAGAACCAGGTTTTCAACATCTGAAATCCTCTGCCAGGCCTGTTTCTAATATATGAACACCGTATCAACTACCACACGAGGTACCAGAACATGATTGCGTACCTTAGATGAATTAGCACGATGCACCGCATAATTCATCATCTAACCACAATGACATTTCCTGAACCTTAATAGCCAAAATTCCACGAATATGATGCTCCCATTGTACCTTATGATATATATACACGTCCTACTATGATGCTGACGATACCACCACAATGGAGGAGATGTGTAGAAATTTCTAACCAACTACAGAGTTAACCAAACATTGAACCTTTCCTCTTGACTAAAATCATAATCTCATTACGAAGCAAATAATGGTATTTGTCCTTTAATGTATTTCACATAATCTTATCGCACTGACCCCTGATACAATAATCTTGTCTCACCTAGTATGAACTGCTCATGCAATAAATCACCCCAGACATGACCAAAAGTCTCAAATGATGCCACAATGAGCCAATATGCCTCAACTCGAACATGATACATAAAGAAATGACTCAGGAAGGGACTACTCGACTCACGCAACTAATATGAACTTTCCTCAGAAAATAGGAAGTAAAACTCAAGAAAAATAATTATAGGGAACCGTACTCAACATCACACTATTGGGGCATGCAACCCGATCCAAATAACATACCCATGGCGGCGTGCCACCCGATCCAAATAACATACCTATGGCGGCGTGCCACCCGATCCCATCATAAAATTTACATAAGGAGATACACACCGAGTTGAATTACTCACTACCACAAAATATCGAATATCGGTCACAAACACGCTAAGTGCATAATACCATCCTAGGGAGACTGATAGATCCATACGCTACAACACTCAAGCCCAACTGAGGTGCGATATATAATCTGAATCTCAAGAGTTATTCTTCTCACATAACGCCATCACTACGCTGAATCTTAGCACATAAGAAATTATCAATCCGTTTCACAACTCACACGACACAATCATAATATTACATGAAATGGACGAAGATGGAACAACATCAAATATTCCAATACCCCTCCTTGAGGAGCGCTATACTAAAATGAACACATTTGACTCACATGGAGCCCATAATCCTATTTAAATCCATTCACACACTTCAAGCCGATTCTGCTCGCACTGAACTAGGCTGATAGCCTTACCTGGGTCCATAATAACCCACTTCTCCTCATAACTCGCAAGAACAACCATCATAGCCGGGGCAAACACCCCACAATCCACAACAAAATGAACTGAACGCCTTTCAGGTATAAATTCTTAAATAAGCAATATTACACTTCTTTATACTTGGTCTAAATCTTCAATCTATTAAGTGACTACATGTCACACTTATACGATCTTCCTGTGGTCATGCTCCCACCTCCTTCCACACAAGGTAAAAAGTCTGCACATCCATACCACCGACCACACTAAGGTTGTAAAACAAATCAAGAACCCATAACCAGGGTGCAATCCTCTTTCACCAAACACCGATCTCAGGTGACAGTGAAGACAACACCAGCTTACTCTAAACATTTAAATCCATTCTTTTTGCTCATCCTAGCTCATGACATCCTTGTTAACACCGAACCGCAATCTTGATCCTTACTTCTAATTCCATACTGCTTACTGCACCTGACATGCTAATATGAAATAGCGTAAGAATTCCATCATAACTCCTGAACCACTATTAGGGAGAACACTTCATCATATAGAAACCTTTTACTTACCTCGATTCAAGAGAACCATAACAACACACGAGTGAATTCTCACAATCACAAATAGGCAAATCCTCAATGAATAGTCTATACCACCATAATCCTTCCGGGATCCGCCTACACATGCCAAGCCATAATACTTGAATTCTTCCAAATGAAATCTATTACGGCGGCCGACAAGCCTCGCACACACTGGCACAAACCACATGCATAACTTAATCACACCGAAGGAACTGATCACTGTCGTACATGCGCCATTTCAACCATGGCTAACCAATCTATGTTCTTTTAATTATCCTTAATTGCCTCAGAAATAATAGTAACTCCATTCAACACATAACGAACTCAATCCTCACTCAGCCCGAGTGGCCTTGATTCACGAGACCATGCTGTCTCAATCCCACAAACCGTCTCATACCCTCCTTGTGCGCATTCGCATCTTCGACTGTTATACCCATCCTGATAATCTTCCTACAAATCCAGAGTTTATTTCTCTCTTTCCTCCAATACTACAATGCTAGCCGAAAACATCATGGAACATTCCAGGCCTCCTATCACAATCTGTTGTAAGGCCCAATCCTTAGCCATACTGCGGACATGAAACCCTTAAGCACCACATTCTTAACTTTCAAATTCATTAGGACCACTATTGAGAGTCACCCACTCTGACTTGGCCCCGAATACAATCAACTCCAAGGCTCTTCTAGAACATGAACACCCTCTCAATGAAGCATGTGACTGAGTCAATACCCTTATATCTCGCCTATTCATTACGCATAAATTCTGAATCTTCCAGAGCCTAACCCTGGTCCAATAGGGCCAACTTTTGCACATATTTATCAAATCCGAGGCGCAGTTACCACTTTACTCCTTTCCCCTTAGCTGTAATAACTTGCCAATACGCCAATAATCCGCAACCCCATGAGAAGAAAATCTTGCAACCTGATTGCAGGCGGTGGGACTCTCCCACTTAGCCTGAAGCTACTCCTTGCACTACTGGACCCCACCGAAACTCTTTCTTCATTGCTGATATGGCCTTGTTCAACCAACCCGTCAAATCCTTCTAAATTCTCATGTTAGCATTTCATGAATACTCAAATTCTCTAGCATCATTCACATATTCGGCCTCCTACCGAATAGCCACTAAAATTCCTCGTAGAAACTTGCCAACCACACGACCGCTAATCTGCTCATAGGAGATAACCCACCTGTGGAAAAGACATGCCGACATCCTCCCACGTTGCTGCACGGGGAACAATTGCTACGACCTCGATGCTCCATCCTAAGCCCGTGCTCATTTACCAACTACACCACTCCCTCAACTCCTTATGGACATCAACTAAATGCGCGACAATATCTTCAAATTCTTCGCTATATTGCATCCTTTTTCAAGTCAGACAACCCCCTTATCCGTTGCATCCAATCTTCCGCCGTAATAACCGACATTTCAATTTAAGCTCATGGACGCAATCACTGTCCACTAAAATTCTCAAATCACTCCAAATTTCTCCTCAAGATAGGCAGCTATCTTACCACATAACTCATATGCTATGCTGCCACTCTCCCACTTTAGTTAAACTCACTCCTGCAAGCAACATACCTGACTTCCTTTTCTTACACCTGGCCTTTTAGAAATTTACCCGCCACCTGACACTTCTCACATGTCTTCCTTCATCGTATGCTGCCCAATTGTTGCCTCCATTCAATATCATTCTCTGTAGCACTTAAACTAGCAGATCACCACAACTTCAAACTCTCCGAAGATCATCTTTCTCGGGTCGCCTTCATTAGAAATACTTATTCAATATTGAACCACCACACACCACGACCTCTGTCAGCCGCTTCTTCAATACTACTTCATGATACTCTGATCCAATGCAACCGAAGAAACCATAGCACTGAGGAACTTAACACATTACATTTGATCAAAAACATCGATACCACATCACAGATAAAAATTCCACCTCGCTTGAAAACACCAAGTCTTATTACTCCTTCAATCCAAATTTGAACATTCATAGTTCAATTGCCTTTCCTCCGCCGGAACTAAAATACTGAAATCTCAAAATCACCCTCTGAGAAGACCTCATTCCAAGTCATTCATTGTCCCAACATACGGGCAATCATCCTGCCACCATATCAACACTGCGCAATAACCAATCGTAAGCATCATAACAACCTGAGCATAGAATCTAATCCCTCAAAAACACAACTACTGAGCCGAAACAACATATTAATCTTCCGCAGGGCAACGACAGTAGCCTCAACCAACTTCGCATGGAAAATCATCATACACCATATATGTAGTACCATTACCATTCCTCAAATTCCCGATTCTTAGCAAGCGCTTTGTGACGCATAAGATTGAGTAGGAAGAAATGTAGGCATAATCCTTAAAGAAATCAAATCGCACGATGAGGAATCAAGAAGGGAAGTACTCCTAACAACCTTGTAGCCTCTCGAAGATAAGCGTAGACATATTCGTACCGATCCGCAAGACTCTGCTACACTTGCTCACGACTTGTGAGACCTAAGGGAACCTAGTGCTCTGATACCACATTGTCAGAACCCAAAATCCATTAAGGTAGTGATGGCGCCGGACATCACTGTCGGGCAAGACAACACAAAATAATTAAATTAAATTCCTATTTTAGCTTTTGAAATTTGTTACTTTCCATTTTATTACGTAATAGTTCAATAAAAATCTACTAAGCAAATACGATATATTAACAATCCAGTTTAATAAAATACATCCCAAACACATCCCAGAACCCGGTGCCACAAGTGCATGAGCAAATTCCTAAGAATTATACATATTACTACAATACTTGTCCGGAGTACATACTGGACAAGGAATTTAAAATAAAGTACAATACATCTGAGGGAGACTCTGTCGGCTGCGGGGCGTCTCCGGATGGTGCAGCTCGTCTAAGTGTACAAGTCAGCCACATCACTACGTCAAGCAGGGCCACTAGCTATGAATGTACATGTGCAATAAAAATGCACAACAAGTGTAGCATGAGTACGAAAACAACGTGTACTTAGTAAGTATCCCGCCTAACCTCAAAGAGGTAGTGACGAGAGGTCGAATTTGACACTTGCTAGAGGTCAATTTAATAAAAATAAAGGGTGACACTAAGCATGAATATCATAGGCAATTTAATACGTAATGATAGGAAAAAACAACTTCTTCAACATTTAAGAATTTAAATGTTCGTCATTTCAGTTGAAAATTTGTAATTCCCAGGCTAGTAAACATCTATAAATCACAGAAAATACGCAGCAATTATCATGCGCAAGAAATGCCGAGGGTCGAACGGCACGGACCAACAATAATAAAATGTACACTGCCGAAGGGTCGAACGGCTCAAACCACAGATGCATCTATTACCCCACTCGTGAATCGATCATGCGACGCGGTCATATATAAATAATAGAGTTACCCTGCTTGCGAATCATACATGTGACTCAGGTAATCATAGATACACATATTCACACGATAAGTTCACAGTTTATCAGGTATACAGTTACTCCGGGAAGTGGTAAAATTCTCTTTTAATGGACATGAAGATAGTATTTAAATATTTTCTGGAAATTCATTTTCCAAATTCGATAAGGTTTTAAATATTTTAAATTTATCAGAATGGTTACAAGTACGGCAAGTAAAACATGCTTTATCAGGAAAATAATTATCTCAGGAAAGTCAATTCTCTTCCTAGATGATTAAGGAAAATATATTTTAACCTTCTTAAGTATTCAATTATTAATTCGATAATACTAACAGTCTACTCTCATTAACAAAATTACAAGTGCAACAAGAAAGCATGCTCGTGGGTCCTAGCCTACCCAGACACAAGCATAATAGTAGCTACACATGGACTCCTGTCACCTCGTGCGTACGTAGACCCCACAAATAGTAGCACTTATTCAATTAGTTCACCTATGGGGACAATTCCCCCTCACAAGGTTAGAAAGGAGACTTACCTTGCTCCGAAGACTTATTACCGGCCTCCAAGACTTCCCTATGATTCGAATCAATGGACAACGCTCTAAAACTAGCCAAATAACGGAAAACAAATAAAACTATACTCTAATACTTGTACCGAGTCAATTTATACAAATTCCCAACTCCGCTCGAAGAATTGACAAAAATTGCCCTCAGGCCCACGTGCCCGGACCCCTAAAATTTTCGAAGACAAAGACTACCCATGACTTTACTAACTCCAATATATAATTTGCTCTCAATTTCATGCTCAAATTCGTGGTAAAAATCCAGAATACCAAATTCTAGGTCTTCCCCTAAAAATCCCAAATTTCTAATAATTTCCATGTCTAAATCCATGTAAGATCACATATTTAACTAAAAATGGGATGAATTCACTCACCTAGTGTTGCGTGATGAAAATCCCTCCTTGAGCTCTCCAAAATCGTCCAAGCCAAATGAAAGAAATGGCCAATTTCCCATTTTAAAATAGTGCACTGCCTCCAGCACTTTCGCACCTGCGATCTCCTAGCCCGCACCTGTGCATCCGCTTCTACGAAACCCAACTCGCATCTGCGCCTTTTCCGCTTCTGCGGCCTCCAATCTCGCACATGCGCGCCCGCAGGTTCGCCCAATCGCCCGCACCTGCGGCTCCCCTAGCTCCAGTCCACTCCCGAATGTACGACCCTCATGGCCGCTTCTGCGGTTTCGCACCTGCGGCCAAAGCATCGCAACTGCGGTCACACCAGACACCAACAGCTTCAGCTCTTCCTCAACATCAAGTTTGATCCGTTAACCACCTGGAATCCACCCGAGGCCCCCGGGACCCTGTTTAATTACACCAATCTGTCAAAAAGATAATGCGGACCTGCTCGAGGCCTCAAACCACATCAAATAACATCAAAACAATGGATCGCAACACAATTCAATCTTTATGAACTTTGAGATTTCCAACTTCTATATTCGACGTCAAAACCTATCAAATCACATCTGATTGACCCCAAATTTTGGACACAAGTCACATTAAATATTACGGACCTTCTCCAACTTTCAGAATCGCATTCTGACCCTGATATCAAAATTTTCACTTCCGGTCGAATTTCTCAAAAACTTTCAAATTTCTATCTTTAGCGAAATGACTTCAAAATGACCTACGAACCTCCGAATTCACTTCTGATCACGCTGCCAACTCCAGCATCACCATCTGGATCTATTCCTAGATTCAGAATCCCACACGGACATCAATATCACTAAAATGCACTTCAACCCAGACTTATGAAATTTCTTCTAAAATGCTAACTTCCACAATATACACCAAAACGCTCCCGGGTTATCCAAAACCCAATCCGAACATATGCCTAAGTCCGAAATCATCATACGAACCCGCTGGAACATTCAAATTCTGATTCCGGGGTCATATACTCAAAAATCTAATCTTAGTCAATTCTTCCAACTTAAGGCTTCCGAAATGAGAACTTTCTTTCCAATTCGATTCCGAACTTCCCGAAATTCAGTTCCGACCACGCCTACAAGTCATAACGCTTGAAACGAAGTTGCTCATGTCCTCAAACCGATGAATGACACGCTAGATCTCAAAACGACCAGTCGGGTCATTACAAAAAGATTTTTTCCAATTTAAGTGACATATCGAATTGGGATTATTCATTAGATTTAGAGTCTCCACTTGGGATAATTTATGGTGTCGCGAGTCACCATTTATTTTTAAATTTCAAATCGAGGAAATTTTGACTCCGTTAAAAGTCTGCAAACCAGAAGATTGGATAAGGATTTCTGTTAATCCGAGAGAAGGTGTTAAGTACTCCCGAATTCCGTGGTTCTAGAAAGGTCGCTTAATGATTCATACTTCGCTTATTTGACCTAATTACTCATTTTAGGACCTATGTGTATTCTAGCTTTTACCGCTTCTAATTACTCAATTATTCGTATTTAAAAGATTATCTTAAGAAGAGTTACGCGTACGTATACCCGTTTCGTTTGGGGTGTCAAAAATCATGTCACGCGTACGTGTACACAACTAAAAATATTTGGCTTATTTAAGAAAAATAGTCAAGATCGCGTGAACGCCTACCTTGGATTTATTTGAAATCAGGATCACGTCACGCGAAGATGTGCACAATCACGATAGTAGTTTAAAATCCACGCCTAAAAAGGATTTCTACGAGTATTTGATTAAGGCATTTTATTTACTAAGAGTGCTTAACCATGGTCACGCGAACATGTACCTTGGTTTATTTTGGTATCACAACTATGTCACGCATGCATATACATAACTAGTTTCTAATCACGTGTGTTGTACGTATATTTCATATAAATTAGTATAAACTTTTTAAAATAATATTAAAACATGTATTAGGTATAAAAACGACGCGAATGTAGCCTTTCAGCGATGGGTTTAACTGAACCATAACTTTCAACACAGAGTATAAATTGATATTTAAAATTCACTAAAATACCAGCAATTATTAGATTGGAATCCAGAATTTTAATAGTACTATAGATATCCTCTAATTAACATGAAGTATCAAGAGCAAAATTAAAATTGACCAAAAACTTTCATGAAATTATTTTCGGAATTTTTTTAGTAAATTCTCCTGAATGAACATCTTTATAGAATATCAATTTCTAATAAATAAAATATTAAGAAATAATAATTTTTTCTCCTAAAGCACATCAAAATCTCACTCCTCTCCATAAACTGATAAGATATATTGTTGTAGACCTGATAAAAGATAAATTTTCCAAATTCAGTGGCTGCATAACCTGGAATACCATATACACCAAGTCTTTCTTGTCCCAAAACGTTGATAATCAACACTAAAAATAAATATAAAGACATTACATTAAAAATTAATATTACTTGGTATATCGAGATTACCTTGTCAAGAATTCAGAGTATTGTAGGCAATCAAGAGTATCCTCGCGCTGCTGCACCACCACATGAAAGGAGAATTCTGCTAAAGCGTCTCTTTTATTTTAAAGACTAAATAAATTTCAACCCTTTAAATTCTTCATGTTTCAAAAGAGATAATGCAAAGGTCGGATAATAACTTTTTAAGATAAGAACCTTTTTGAGCGTTATATTATACATGTATCATTTCAAGAGATGTCACAATAAATGTTGGAAGATGAAAGAAAATAAGACATTGAATATACTAAAGGAGCTCAACTTTGGACTTTCAGGAAGAATCAGATAGAACGTATAAGTAATTATAGTTTTAGGGCTTAATTAATCGATTCTTGTGGTCCCAAATAGTCATAATTAAGATTTAACGCCAAAACAATAAGGAGAAGCCTAAGTGTCCCATCGTATCATTCATTTACCATTTAACTAATTTATTGTATTTACAAATTTATTAAAATTTATTTATCTTTATTACAATGTATATTTACCTCTTTTTACACCAATCTTGTTAGAATAGAGTTTGATTGAAAGGGCAAAAATTTCACTCAACTTGTGATGATTAAATTTGTAAATTAACTTTCAACTTAAAATGTTCCTACTTTTAGTATAATATATATATATATATATATATATATATATATATATATATATATATATAAATGTAAATATATGATATATGATTAATGTTGTCAATTTTTTAAAAGGGTATTAAGTACAAAATATCATTTAATGGGTAGTAATTTTAATTTTAGATAGGGGATAATTTGGTCATTCAATTTTTGAAGGTTATTGTCACGACCCAAATCCTAATCTGGGTCGCGATGGCGCCCAACAGCGGGGTTAGGTAAGCCGATATAATTTTCACTAAGTGATTCCCTTCCCATTCGATCAAACAAGTCAATGGTTACCAGTTTATAACAACTAACATAATACTAGTCCTGAGTGAAGGTAAAATCATAGTAGATACAAGGCCGAAATAAAATATATACATAGATATACACCCCAAAACCCCAAAAATATATTCCGTGTGTGTGCCAGGAACTAGTGTCACGAGTGTCACAGGCAACTACTGAATATACAATGACTACAATATATACAGGGTCCCAGTCTGAATGAAATAGACAGAGAGCATAACAAAAGAAACTCCAGGGTGCTGCTAGGAAGTCGCCAGGAAAGCAGCTCACCGTGAAGTATGACCACGCTATCAATATCTGGCACCGGCCTGAAAATCAGATGGACCAGCCTCCGGTCCTGTACAATCAAGTACAGAAAAGGAAAGAAAGTGCAGCATGAGTACATATATATAACTACNAAGAAAACTGTAGGAAAGTAAAACAAATAATCAAGTACATCAATATTCGACATCAAATAACAATCTCAAATCAAACAAGTTTGATATCCGTCGTGGCGTACGGCCCGATCCCACCCTGGTAGTCTCAATCTCGTCGTGGCGTACAACCCGATCCCACCCTGGTAGTCTCAGTCTCGCCGTGGCGTACGGCCCGATCCCACCCTGGTAGTCTCAATCTCGCCGTGGAGTACGACCCGATCCCACCCTGGTAGTCTCAATCTCGC
>ML286208.1:10609-53842 GCA_005239495.1 Nicotiana undulata | reverse complement strand
TATCCGCCGTGGCGTACGGCCTGATCCCGCCCTGGTAGTCTCAATCTCGCCGTGGCGTACGGCCCGATCCCACCTTGGTAGTCTCAATCTCGCCGTGGCATACGGCCCTATCCCACCCTGGTAGTCTCAATCTCGCCGTGGCGTACGGCCCGATCCCATAATATAATCAATCATCACTCTGCTATGGCGTACGGCCCGATCCCATAATATAATCAATCATCACTCTGTCGTAGCGTACGGCCCGATCCCATAATATAATCAATCATTAATCTGCCGTGGCGTACGGCCCGATCCCATAATATAATCAATCATCACTCTGTCGTGATTATCTTATCACACTTAAATCAAGCCAAGTATCACAATGTTCAAAGACAACAATACAAATCACACAGGTATACAAGTCATGTCTATGCTACAACAGGGGAAAACAATGAGCATGCTATGTCCTAGCTACCCGGACGAAGCAGTAATAGCCACTACGTACGAACTCTCCTCACTTGGTGCGTACGTAGCCCCCAAAAAAAATCACATAGCAAACAATGTTACCTAGAGGGATAATTTCCCTCTTTCGAGGTTAGAAAGGAGACTCACCTCGATAAAAGCACTCCTCGGACCAAGGACCGGATCAAAACATGCACCCGAAATTATGAAACTACCCTCGACGGCTCACAACTAGCCAAACATAGCATAATTGAATCAATTTATGCTCCAAGAATAGGAATTAGCAAGAAATCCCAAAATATAGTATTCTTGAAGGATTTTGAAATTTCGACCCCGGGCCCACGCGTTCGGATTTTGAAAATTCTCGAAGGAATGAATTACCCGAAGCCCAAGGATCGTAATTACATAATTTATTTAGGAGTTCATGGCTAAAAAGGGATAATTCACTAATTATCAAAGCCCTAGGAATTTCTACCAAATTTCATGATTTTTGTTTCTTTTAGGAATTAACCCGCTAAATTCCATGCATAATCGTGAGAAATAGGAGAGAATTGCTTACCTCTTCAGTGGGTGGTTGTGGGAGGTGTTCTTCAACCCTGGGCGCTCTCTAATGGAGGTAAAAGATGACTAATGAGGAAGACAACCCGTAATTGAGCATTTAAATACTTCCAAGGAAAACCTTCACTGTGATCGCGGCATCAGGCCTGCGATTGCAGAGACCAAGTTGCTGGACCACTACGATCGCGGCTGGAGGTCTGCGATCGCGGAGAACAAATGGTCCTGGGCCCCAAACGACGCTATGCGATCGCATAGATAGGGCCTGCGATCGCGGAGAGTGGGGAGTTAGGCTTATGCGATCGCAAGAGTGAGGTCTGTGATCTCAGAAGTGGGGGAAGAGACTTATGCAATCGCAGGGTGATGTCTGCGATCCCAGAGAACAAAATTTAGGCCAGAAGAAATCCCTCTCTGCGATCGCAGAGAAGGAAACCAGACAGGAATTTTCTGGTTTTTCTAACTTAGCTCCCGGGGGTCTAAACCATCCCCGAGCCCCCCGGGACCATGTCCAAAATCACCGGCAAGTCTGTATTCATGATACGGACTCGCTCGAACTTCCGAAACATGAAAAACAATAACGGAACTCAGAATCAAACCCCAAAACCAAATTAGTCAAACTTAAGAACTTTGAAATTCTAGAATTCATTACATTACGCCGGACGGGTTTATACTACTCGGAATGACCCTAAAGTTTGCAGACAAGTCATAAATGACTATTCGGAACTATTGCCGGTCCCGGAATTCCATTCGGACCCCGATAGCATGAAGTCCCATTCCAGGCCAAATTATAAACTTAAGGAAATCCTTATTTCCATTTCGGGCGCCGAAACACTCCCGGGTCATTAGAAACTCAAGCCGAACATACTCCCAAGTACAAAATCATCATACGGAGCTACTGGAGCTGTCAGAACTCGATTCTGAGGTTGATTGCTCAAAATGTTGACCGAAGTCAAACTTGGCCAAATAGGCCAGCCTTAAGGAACCATGTGTTCCTAAACCATCCAAAGCATTCCCAAATCCCGTACCACCCGCTCCCGAGAGTCATAAAGCACAAATAGACGCTATGGAAGGTTTCATTTAAGGAAACGGGACCCTGATACGCAAAACGACCGGCTGGGTCGTTACATTCTCCCCCTCTTAAATAAACGTTCGTCCTCGAACGGGACTAGAATCATACCTGGAGTGCTGAGTAGCTGTGGATATCTTCTCTGCATGTCCCGCTCGGACTCCCAAGTCGCCTCCTCAACTGGTTGGCCCCTCCACTGGACCTTAACCGCAGAAACTATCTTAGACCTCAACTGGCGGTCCTGCCTATCAATAATGGCAACTGGCTCCTCCTCGAAGCCCAACTTCTCATCTAACTGGATAGTGTTGTAATCAACCACGTGCGAGAAGCTAGCGTGATACCTCTGAAGCATAGATACATGAAATACTAGGTGAACTCCTGATAAGGCTGGAGGCAAAGCAAGCTCATAAGAAACCTCTCCAACCCGCTTCAGCACCTCGAAAGGACCTATAAACCTGGGGCTCAACTTGACTTTCTTCCCAAATCTCATAATGCCCTTCATCGGCGAAACCTTCAACATGACCTTATCTCCCTCCATGAATGCTACATCACGTGCCCGATGACCTGCGTAGCTCTTTTGCCTAGAATGGGCTGTACGGAGCCTCTCCTGAATAATCTTCACCCTTTCCAAGGCATCTCTAACCAGATTTGTACCGTATAACTTGGCCTCACCAGGCTCAAACCACCCAATCAGAGAACGGCATCGCCGACCATATAAAGCCTCAAATGGAGCCATCTCGATGCTGGACTGATAACTATTATTGTATGCAAACTCTGCTAAAGGCAAGAACTGGTCTCACTGACCCCCGAAATCAATCATGCAAGCCCTGAGCATATCCTCCAAAATCTGAATTGTACGCTCTGACTGGCCATCAGTCTGAGGGTGAAATGCTGAACTGAGGTCTATTTGAGTACCCATCTCGCGGTGCAAAACTCTCCAGAAGTGCGAAGTGAACTGAGGACCCCGATCTGAAATGATAGACACCGGCACACCATGCAACCGGACTATCTCACGAAGGTAAATCTGAGCTAGCCTCTCTGTAGTATAAGTAGTAGCCACATGAATGAAATGTGCCGATTTGGTCAATCTATCCACAATGACCCAAACCGCATCAACCTTCCGCAAAGTTCGAGGCAACCCAACCACGAAGTCCATAGTGATACGATCCCATTTCCACTAAGGAATGGGCATCTACTGAAACAAGCCTCCTGGCCGCTGATGCTCGTACTTAACCTACTGACAATTAAGACACCTAGCCACATGCTGAACAATGTCTTTCTTCATCCGCCTCCACCAGTAGTGCTGCTTCAAATCACGGTACATCTTCGTAGCTCCTGGGTGAATAGAATACCGAGAACTGTGAGCCTCTTCTAAAATCCTCTCCCTTAGGTCATCAACATTAGGAAAACACAATCGGCCCTGGAGTCGCAGAACACCATCCTCGCCCAAAGTAATCCCCTTGGCCCTGCCCTGGACCACTGTATCCCTTTGTTCTACTAGGCGTGGATCATCAAACTGTCGAGCCTCGATCTCTCCAAATAATGAAGACTAAGCTACCACATGAGCTAAAACTCGACGGGGCTCTGAAAGGTCCAATCTTACCAAACGGTTGGCCAAGGACTGAATGTCCAAGGTTAAAGGCCTCTCCTCAGCTAAGATGTAGGCCAAACTACCCATGCTAGCTGCTCGCTTGCTCAATGCATCCGCAACTACATTTGCCTTGCCCGGATGATACAGAATAGTGAGATCATAGTCTTTCAACAACTCAAGCCACCTTCGCTGCCTCAAATTAAGGTCCCTCTGCTTAAGCAGGTACTGCAGGCTGGGGTGGTCAGTATAGACCTCACAAGATACACCATATAGATAATGCCGCCATATCTTCAGAGCATGAACAATCGCCGCCAACTCCAAATCGTGCACAGGGTAATTCTTTTCATGAACCTTCAGCTGGCGTGAAGCATAAGCAATAACCCTGCCATCCTACATCAGCACGCATCCCAACCCGATGCGTGAAGCATCGCAATACACTGTATATACTCCAGAATCAAAAGGCAATGATAACACTGGTGCTGAAGTCAATGCTAACTTGAGCTTCTGAAAGCTCGCCTCACAATCGTCGGACCACTGAAATGGAGCATTCTTCTGAGTCAATCTAGTCAATGGGGCTACAATAGAAGAAAACCCCTCCACGAACCGATGGTAATAACCTGCTAACCCCAGAAAACTCCTGATCTCAGAAGCTGAAGTAGGACGCGGCCAACTCTGAACTGCCTCAATCTTCTGCGGATCAACCTTGATGCCCTCACCGGACACCACATGCCCCTGAAATGCCACAGACTCTAACCAAAACTCACACTTGGAGAACTTAGCATACAGCTTCTACTCTCGCAAGGTCTGAAGTACAACTCTCAAATGCTGCTCGTGCTCTCCCAGGCTCCATGAGTAGATCAATATATCATCAATGAATACAATAACGAAGGAGTCGATATACANTGCGAAATGCAGTCTTCGGGACATCAGAAGCCCGAATCTTCAACTGGTGATAACCTGACCTCAGATCAATCTTAGAGAACACACGAGCACCCTGTAGCTGGTCAAACAAATCATTAATGAGCGGTAGAGGATACTTGTTCTTGATGGTCACTTTATTCAACTGGCGGTAGTCAATACACATCCGCATAGACCCATCCTTCTTCTTCACAAATAGGACTGGAGCACCCCATGGCGACACACTCGGCCTAATAAACCCCTTGGCCAACAATTCCTCAAGCTGCTCCTTCAATTCCTTTAGCTCCTTAGGAGCCATACGATAAGGAGGAATAGAAATAGGCTGAGTATCTATAACCAAATCAATGCAGAAATCTATATCTCGACCTGGAGGCATGCCTGGAAGATGTGAAGGAAACACATCCGAAAATTCCTGAATGACAGGCACTGAATCAAGGGTAAGAGACTCGGTGGTGTCCCGCACATAAGCAAAATAAGACAGACACCCTTTCTCGACCATGTGCCGAGCTCTCATGAAGGAAATGACCCAGCTGAAGACACTAACTGAAAAACCCCTCCACTCTAACCTCGGTGACTCAGGCATCGCTAATGTAATTGTCTTGGCATGGCAATCCAGGACAGCATGATGAGGGGATAGCCAATCCATGCCCAAGATGACCTCGAAATCAACCATATCAAGCAACAACAGGTCGGCTCTGGTCTCGAACCCACAGAAAGTAATCACACAAGACCGGTAGACCCAGTCTACCATTATAGAGTCACTCACAGGAGTGGATACATACAAGGGAGAACCCAAAAACTCACAAATAACATCCAGAGAATGGGCAAATAATGCTAAAACATATGAATATGTAGACCCTGGATCAAATAGCACTGAAGCCTCTCTACCACAGACCGAAATAATACCTGTAATCACAGCATTTGATGCCATTGCGTCTGCCATGGCTGGAATAGCATAAAATCTGGCTAGAGCACCCGATGACTGAGCTCCCCCAGGATGAGCTGGAGCTAAATGACCCCCTCCTGGTTGGCCTCCCCCTCTAGGGCGACCCCTGCCAACCTGACCTCCAAACCTAGTGGTCGTGTTGCTGGTGCTTTAACCATAGGCTGCTAGCTTTGCTGCACGGCCTTGCCCCGATACCTAGGACAAAACCTCCATGCGGGACTCATATCCCCACACTCGAAGCAACCCCATGGCACTACTGCTCGCTGCCCTGAAGAGGAGGAACCCTGAATAGCTGAATAGCAGTGTGAATCCTCATGTAAAGCACTGGGATAAGAACTGGAGGATCTCTGATGGCTAGAATAACTGCTGGGTGCACTATGGATGGCTGGAGGATGATAGGAGCGTTTTGGCATGGCGCTAAATTTGGGCCTGACTGGAACAACCCTAGGAGGTACTGGAGGTGCTGAATACGAAGGCCTACGAACTGGACACCTCCGTACTGACCCCTGGCCCTAGGTGGAGCCCCTCTGAAGTCACCTGTGAACTTGGGCCTCTTGTCTTGCTGACCCTGCTCTCTACTCCTCGCACGGTAACCCTTGATACGTCGAGCTATCTCGACTACAAGCTGATATGGGGTACCCATCACCACCTCTCTGGCCATGGAAGTCCTGATACCCGGGTGTAAGGCTGCCACAAACCGTTGAACCCTCTCAGTATCTGTGGGAAATATCATGAGAGCATGGCGAGACAACTCTGAGAACCTGGCCTCATAATCTGACGCGGACATCTACCCCTGCTCTAACCTCTCAAAATGACCCCGAAGCTCCTCCCTCTCAGATGGTGGAATGTATATGTCCAAATATAACTGAATAAACTGCTCCCAAGTAACCGGTGGAGACCCTGCTGGTCTACTGAGTACATAAGACTGCCACCAGCGGCGAGCTGTGCCCTCAAGCTGAAATGTCGTGAAGTCTACCCCATGTGCCTCTAATATCCTCATGTTCTGCAGTCTGTCCCTGCACCTCTCAATAAAATATTGTGCATCCTCTCCCCGCTCACCCCCAAAGGTCGGAGGGCGAAGCTGGGTCCATCTACCCAGCAGCTTCTGCTGGTCTATCTTTGCAATTGGCCTTGGCTCTGGTGCTGCCACCCCAGGCTGAACCGCGATCACTGGTGGAATATTTGGAGTACGATGTAGGGGTATGAACTCCCCCTCCTACCTGGGAAGTAGCAGGATCTGATGGAAGTACCCCTGCCTGGGACATAGTGTCCATGAACCTCAGCATACGGCCCATGACCTCCTGGAAGCCTGGCGCCGTCATAAACTCAGCTGGTGGTGGAACTACTGGAGGCAACTCATCCTGCTCCTCAACATAAGGACCCTTAATCGGTGCAACCGGTACAGCTCTGGGATGCCCTCGCCCCCCTACTACGAACAGGAGCCCTACCCCTGCCCCTACCGCGGCCTCGAGCGGCGGGGGTAGCATCCTTCCCTGGATCAGAAACATGTGAAGTATGCGTCCTCACCATCTGTGAGAGAGTAGAAGAATATGTTTGAGTACATCACCGATTGCACGATAGGATCTGAACAAAAGGAGTTTCTTAACGCCCTATAGCCTCCTGAAGATAAGTACAGACGTCTCTGTACTGATCCGTAAGTCTCTACTGGGTTTTCCTGTAACTCCTGAGACTACGTGAACCTAAGGCTCTGATACCACGTTGTCACGACCCAAATCCTAATCCGAGTCGCGATGGCACCCAACAGTGGGGTTAGGCAAGCCGATATAATTTTCACTAAGTGATTCCCTTCCCATTCGATCAAACAAGTCAATGGTTACCAATTATAACAACTAACATGATACTAGTCCTGAGTGAAAGTAAAATCATAGTAGATACAAGTCCGAAATAAAATATACATAGATATACATACCAAAAACCCAAAAATATATTCCGCGTGTGTGTCAGGAACTAGTGTCACGAGTGTCACGGGCAATTACTGAATATACAATGACTACAACATATACAGGGTCCCAGTCTGAATTACATAGACAGAGAGCATAACAAAAGAAACCACACGGTACTGCTAGGAAGTCGCCAGGAAAGCAGCTCACCGTGAAGTATGACCACGCTATCAATATCTGGCACCGGCCTGAAAATCAGATGGACCAGCCTCCGGACCTGTACAGTCAAGTACAGAAAAGGAAAGAAAGTGCAACATGAGTACATATATATAAATATGTACCCATTGAGTATCCTGTCTAATCTCGAAGAAGTAATGACGAGAGGTCGACTCGATACTCACTAAGGTCCAACAGTCGTAAGGTAAGCAGGATGTAAAGAAAACTGTAGGCAAGTAAAACAAATAATCAAGTACATCAATATCCGGCATCAAATAACAATCTCAAATCAAACAAGTTTGATATCCGTCGTGGCGTACGGCCCGATCCCACCCTGGTAGTCTCAATCTCGCTGTGGCGTACGACTCGATCCCACCCTGGTAGTCTCAATCTCGTCGTAGCGTACGGCCTGATCCCACCCTGGTAGTCTCAATCTCGCCGTGGCGTACGACCCGATCCCACCCTGGTAGTCTCAATCTCGTCGTGGCGTACGGCCCGACCCAACCCCGGTAGTCTCAATCTCGCTGTGGCGTATGGCCCGATCCCACCCTAGTAGTCTCAATCTCGTCGTGGCGTACGGCAAGATCCCATAATATAATCAATCATCACTCTGTCGTGGCGTACGGCCCGATCCCATCCCGTGATTCTCTTATCACACTTAAATCAAGCCAAGTATCACAACGTTCAAAGACAACAATACCAATCACACAAGTATACAAGTCATATCTATGCTACAACAGGGGAAAACAATGAGCATGTTGTGTCCTAACTACCCGGACGAAGCAGTAATAGCCACTACGTACGGACTCTCGTCACTCGGTGCATACGTAGCCCCCAAACAAGATCACATAGCAAACAAGGTTACCTAGAGGGACAATTTCCCTCTTACGAGGTTATAAAGGAGACTCACCTCAATAAAAGCACTCCTCGGACCAAGGAACGGATCAAAATATGCGCCCGAAATTCTGAAACTACCCTCGACGGCTCACATCTAGCAAAACAGAGCATAATTGAATCAATTTATGCTCCAAGAATAAGAATTAACAAGAACTCCCAAAATATAGTATTCTTGAAGGTTTTTGAAATTTCAACCCGAGGCCCACGCGTTCAGATTTTGAAAATTCTCGAAGGAATGAATTACCCGAAGCCCGAGGATCGTAATTACATAATTTATTTAGGAGTTCATGGCTAAAAAGGGATAATTCACTAATTATCAAAGCCCTAGAAATTTCTACCAAATTTCATGATTTTTGTTTCTTTTAGGAATTAACCCGCTAAATTCCATGCATAATCGTGAGAAATAGGAGAGAATTGCTTATCTCTTCAGTGGGTGGTTATGGGAGGTGTTCTTCAACCTTGGGTGCTCTCTAATGGAGGTAAAAGATGACTAATGAGGAAGACAACCCGTAATTGAGCATTTAAATACTGCCCAGGAAAACCTTCACTGCGATCGCGGCATCGGGCCTGCGATCGCAGAGACCAAGCTTCCGGACCACTGCGATCACGACTGGAGGTCTGTGATCGCGGAGAACAAATGGTCCTGGGCCCCAAACGACGCTATGTGATCGCATAGATGGGGCCTGCGATCGCAGAAGGTGGGGGAAGAGACTTATGCGATCGCAAGGTGATGTCTGCGATCGCAGAGAACAAAATTTAGCCCAGAAGAAATCCCTCTCTGCGATCACAATTATCCCTCTGCGATCGCAGAGAAGGAAACCAGACAGGAATTTTCTGGTTTTTCTAACTTAGCTCCCGGGGGTCTAAAACACCCCCGAGCCTCCCGGGACCCCGTCCAAAATCACCGGCAAGTCTGTATTCATGATACGGACTCGCTCGAACTTCCGGAACATGAAAAACAACAACGAAACTCATAATCAAACCCCAAAACCAAATTAGTCAAACTTAAGAACTTTGAAATTCTAGAATTCATTACATTACGCCGGACAGGTCTATACTACTCGGAATGACCACAAATTTTGCAAACAAGTCATAAATGACTATTCGGAACTATTTCCGGTCCCAGAATTCCAATCGAACCCCGATAGCATGAAGTCCCATTCCAGGCCAAATTCTAAACTTAAGGAAATCCTGATTTCCATTTCGGGCGCCGAAATGCTCCATGGTCATGAGAAAACTGAGCCGAACATACGCCCAAGTCCGAAATCATCATACGGAGCTACTGAAGCTGTCAAAACTCGATTCTGAGGTCGTTTGCTCAAAATGTTGACCGAAGTCAAACTTGGCCAAATAGGCCAGCCTTAAGGAACCAAGTGTTCCTAAACCATCCAAATCATTCTCAAATCCCGGACCACCCGCTCCCACAATTCATAAAGCAAGAATAGCCGCTATGGAAGGTTTCATTTAAGGAAATGGGACCCTGATACGCAAAACGACCAACTGGGTTGTTACAGTTATTATGGTAAATTAACTTTACCTAAAAGTTTTTATGCTTATAATATAGTATGATTGTAATAATTAATTAATTATCAATACCTAAAGTCATGCTTAGGTCTCTATGCCTATGTCATATATCTAGATGTAAATGTTCAATACTAATGTGACACATTTGTTTGTATCTAATAGGACGTCTTATCTACAAACTGCCTATGAGGCCAAGATTTTTAGAAGTTTGAGGCCTGATAAGGACTGAGTCCAAATAGACTCTAGCCCATGATTATATTGTCCATTGTTTGGACCATACTACTGAATTTATTGGAAAAGAATTTGGGCATGTTTGAGCAATTGGACTCTACCCCAATTCAGCATTTATCATTCAAATACATTTGATTCAAAAGGTTTGGGCCTAGTAATGAGTCCAAGTGATTCTGTCCCAGTATTCATTTGTGGACAAATAAATGAATTCAAAAGATACAATTTTGGCCTAATGATAATGAGTCCAAGTGAACTCTAGCTCAATGCATGTTTGTGTGAAGGAGTTGAGATAAAATTTTGGTAAGGACAATTATAAAGTTAAATCTATTTTTAAAATTTTTTAAAACAGAAATAAAAAGAGGTTTTGAATAAATCAAAATTTTGTTAAATTTTGGACAATCTTCCTACTGATTTGCCTACGTCTTTATTTTTGAAATGTTGATTTTTATACCTATTTGTATTTCGAAATCGTGAAGTGTGAATGCCATTGATCAACTCATTTTATTTAGTAAAAAATCAGAACACAATCACATAAACCGAATTTGTTTTGGGCCTGAAAATGTATTATGATTACCATTTAATTTACTTGGACAAAATCTATTTTTAGTGACTTTAGGCTAACAACAATAGAATTATTTAATTATTAATAAAGAGCATGGTAAAGTTGCTAATCTATTAAGATTATTTAACACACAAGGAAATGCAGTAAAAAAATTAAAATATTATATTTTTTGCTAACTGAACAGTAATAACCAAACTGACTGCTGCTATTCTAATAGAATCTCTAGAAAATGATCTATGTCATACTGCTGCATACAAACATACAAATTTTATAATAGATTAAGTTTTAAACAGATTTTGCAATACTCAAAGATAAATCTAACATGACTTCAATTCCCTAATATTATAAATAATTAACTCCACACCAACTTAACCATACAAAGACATGATTCAAACAACATTCAAATAAAAATACAGATTTATAATAACCAACAAATCCAAATCATGATTCAACAAAGATGAAGCTTTACATTTGTTAAGAAAAATACCTTGACAGCAGCAAGAAAACTCAAACAGAAAACCAATACCAGCTTCCAATTACAACCCAGAAATCTCAGAAAATAGTGTGAAAACCAGTAGAAGTTCTTTGCTAACAGTGAAAGAAAGAGACTCTGGGTGTATATTGTTTCTATTCATACCTATTCAGGTCTATGAAAAATGTCTCTGTTTTCAAATCTGTTCAAGTGTGTAAAAAAAGGATTTTGTAAGAATATGTAAGAGTATGTGTGTAAGAATGTGTGAATAATGAAAAGAAGGAGTGCATTTTTACAATGAGGAGGTAAAAAGGGATAAGAATTAAGGTACAAAGAATTTTTAGTGGCATCTTCTTTACAGAAATGGACAGTTATCCAATTTCAAGTACCTTCCTTATCTCAAAAAATGGACAAGTGTCCTATTTTCGGATCTTTTCCTTTTTTCCTACTCAGAATTGGGACAGTTTTCCCTATTCTAGAATGTTCTAGTGATTTATGAAGAATTTTTAAATTAGTTTATACGGTCGAAATCAGGCTCGACCGATTTAGAAGATTTCTGTCGACATCAAGAACACACCCGAGGTGCAACTCCGAGACGAATTCCTCGAGAGGTAATACCGAAGGGTTGACGCACCTCGAGACGAAGAAAATATCGGATCCCGTCACGAAAATGAGCGGGACTCCTGTGAACACGAGATTGAAGCTGACAAGTGCCTGCAAAATAGTACAAATTTGTACCGGACTACTGAATAGATGTACCAGCTGTTCTCTTTTGTATTAAATGCTTATGTACTGTGTTGAGACTCCACTCCTATATAAAGGGGACCCTTATCATTTTTTGCACACACAATATTCAATACAAGGAACAAGAACATTCTTTACTCTTTAACTCAAACATCCTCTATTATCTCTTTACTGATTTAATACTTGCATTTATTGTATTTCATTGATTGTCCTTAATTTATTATCCATCATTGATCATAAATATCCTCCTCCGAGGTCCATAGAATTTTTATAGCTTCATCGATCGCACACCACTGATCCCGAGCCTCGACCTCGAGGACCAATCTCGGCTAGCTCAGAACCCCCGACACGAGGCAACCTGGTTTGCCTATCTTCGATTTCATATCGCTTTATCTTATTTTTGTTATCCACACTTAGCATCTATTGCTTAGCAACTAGCATTCGAATAAATCGTATATTTTTAGAACCACATAATCAAATATAATCGTAATCACCATTTTCAAGATAAACAATTAGCCAAGCCCAAAAAATAAATAAACAATAATAACAAAGACATGGGCATGTCTATGCCAGGCTCAATAATAATAATAAAATAACAAAGCTATGGGCGTGTCTATTTAGCCAAGCCCAATAATAATAAAATAACAAAGCTATGGGCCTGTCTATTTAGCCAGGCCCAATTTAAATAAAGAAAATAATAACACTAATTAAATTAATGCAATGTAATTAAATAGATAATTAAAAAAATAGAATCTAAATAATACACTATTTTATTTTACATTTTCCCTTTTTTATCTAATTAAGTCCATTTAACTAATAGAATATATCTACACTGATTTTGCATATTTTTAATTAAGCTCGATTTAATTAGTTAATTAATTATAATGGAGTGTAAAAAAATAAGAATAAATAATTAAATATTATGTCAAACGAATAATAATTAAAAAAAATAATGCGGACAAAATAAATAAAAAGAAGCGTAATAACAGAATTTAAACAAAAATGCGGAAAAATAACAGAAAAATAAAAAAATGTGTAAATGACAGAAATAAATAACAAATGCGTAAATAAAATTCATAAAGGTGGAAAATAACAAAAAATAGAAAAAATTAAAAATGGGTCTAGCCGTGAAAACATCCTCATGCCAAGACTCTCATCTAGGATTATGAGATCCTTGGTGGGAGATCATCGCACGAGGATCTTTAAACGAACTAGGAAAATGAGAAGGGGATGGATCTAGGGTTTCAGCCCTTTTTAGATTTAATATCTACGGATTTTGGTTGGGTTTTGGGGAATTTGGTTGGTAGTATGAGGTTTAGGAGGATGATATGAGTGTATGGTGTGAGTTTGAGGGGTTTTGGAGCTCCACCGCCACTTGGGTGATTTCCAGCGGCAGGGTTTGGGGTGCCACCTCTTGGTTCTGGGGGTGTTGGTTTTTGTATGGGTTTAGTTGGTGGGGTGACGTAGAGGAGCAGAAGAGGACTAGATTGAAGTTACTTTGGAGATTTTTGGAGGTTGGCCGCCGCTGTAAAGGGCGGCGGCAGAGGGGAGAAGAAGAGAAGGGGCGGCTAGGGGTGAGGGATTTGAGAGAGAGATGTGAGAGAATGGGGAGTATGGAACTGGGGGGGGGGGGGGAAGGTTTTAGGACAAATTTATATTTTAAAAGGTGGAGTTCCGGACCGTTGGATCTACTAGAGATCAATGGTCAATATTAAATGGGGGAGATGGGGTAGATCAGATTTTTAGAGGTCTTGGGCTTGGGGTGTTTTGGGTTAAATTAGGATTGGGCTAGTTAAAAAAGAAATGGCCCAATTTGGCCAAGACCCCATTTTCTTTAATTTTAAATTCTAATTAATTTAAATAAACCTTAAATTAAGTACTAAATTATCTTAATTTGTAAAATTTAACTAATTATCTATTTGTATTATTTACACAATTAATCAATCTTAAATTTAAAAAGGAAAATTACTTAATTTAATACTAAAACAAATGTCAAGAACAAACAATTTTTGAGATTTTCTTTTAATGAAGCAATTAATTATGTAATTAGGCATTAAATTAAATTAAAAACCTTATAATGCAAGATGATGAAGATTTAAATATTTTTGTTAGTTTTCATAACTTTAAAGAATAAAAAATGCGACTAGAAATGCAAATAATTCCAAATAAACGCCAAAAATTCTAAAAAAGATCTGAAAATAAATAAGACTAATTTATTTATTAATTTTGTAGGAATATTTTAATGAGGTAAAAATTATATGCTCACAGCTGGCCCTCTTTGCTCGGAAACATGAAGAGTTTTCGGGCAAAGATAAAGTGAGCAGTCACGAGCAAATTCTACCCGTTTTGATACTCCATGGGAAGCACTTTGGAAAAGTTTGACCGAACCTTGCTTCAAAGGTTGCCTACATATCCTTGGCTGTAAAGGAATCAAGCCAGTGTAGTTTTGGAAGTTTTGATAGCTGGGACTATCGGAAAGCTATGGTTTCACTGCTGATGTTGCCGTTACTGTTGCTGAGCTCCTTATTACACCAAATTAACAAAACGAAAAAGACTAACTAAGCCTATCAGCTACGAGTTACAAGATTCCTATTTGTAAATTTCTCGAAGCTTGGTCTTGAGTCTTGGCTAATTATTTATGTTGACTCTGATATGCATCTTGATATTTGTTAGCCGCAGGTGCTGGTTCAATCTTATCGTCTTTCGGATCAAGACGGGACATACATACTGATGACTTCAATCTTGTCCTGAGAAATCCACATCTTCTCCACTTCTCTACTTTGGGTTCAACTTTCTCTTTTCTTCCGGATCGAAACTTCTTCTTTTGGTCGTCTCAAAGCCAGTGTCCTAAGGTATAATCTGTTCAAATTTAAAAACAAATGAACGAAAGTTTCTGCCCCAGTTTTTGCTAGGAAGATTTTGCGTGTTATTGTAACAAAATTATATACTACTTTATTATTGAAAGCGATGAAAGGTGGGACTGGTGTTCTCGAAGTAAATGTAGACTAGGGAATGGAGATCCTATGTATAAAAGGTGAAATCAGGTAGGGATTGGAGACCCTGGGTTGGAAAAGTCATCAGGTTATGCTGGCATCAACTAGGGAGTGAGACCCTATGTCGAAGGTTATCAGGTTATGCCGGCATCAATTAGGGAGTGGGGCTTTATATTGGAAAGTCATCAGGTTATGCTGGCATCAATTAGGGAGTGGGGCCCTATATTGGAAGCCATCAGGTTATGCTGGCATCAACTAGAGAGTGGGACCCTATGTTGGAAAGTCATCAAGTTATGATGGCATCAACTAGGGAGTGGGACCTTATGTTGGAAAGTCATCAAGTTATGCTGGCATCAACTAGGGAGTGGGACCCTATATTAGAAACGTTATCAGGTTATGCTTGCATAAACTAGGGAGTGAGACCCTATGTTCGAAAAGTCATCAGGTTTGTCACGACCCCAAATCTAAACTAGCCGTGATGGCGCCTATCGTGATACTAGGCTAGTCAATTTACTACACATAACATAAGGGACTTTTCATTTAATTCAACACCGTTCGATTTATCATAAAAACTTCCCACTGTAAACATTTCATACGTACGGATAATTAAAGGAAAAATATCTAAACAACATCCCAAAAAACCGGAGTCAACGGTCATGAGAAACTAAAAGGAACACAGAATCAGGCATAGTTTCCTTAATACATCAAATCTAGGAAATGTAAAAAATGACAAAATATGAAGGAGAAGGGTAGGGCTGCGAACATCGTGCAGCTACCTCACAGTCTCCGACAAATTCCCAACAAGGATGAATCAGATCTCACTCGGTCCTGGCACTTGAATCTGCACACAAGGTGCCGGGAGTAACGTGAGTACGCCAACTCAATAAGCAACAATTATAACTAAAGACTTGAGTGCAGTGACGAGCATTTGAAATCATGTAAATTCATATAATAAACAAAAATGGAAATAAATAAATCAAGTCAGGAATCTACGTTCCGAATATTTCATAAAAACTCCAGTTTTCCGTTTAAAATCTCATATAAACATTTGCTGCGGCGTGCAGCCCGATCCAACATATCTNATTCTGTATTTTAGAGATTGATACATTTTTTGGGTTGTATGCCATGTTTGGGGCCTCGTGCCGACCTGTTGAACCCTCAGGGGTATTTTTACCACTATTCTCACACTGTTTTGCTAGAAAATATAATCTCAGTCATGATTTATACCTATTCACTGTTTATTCCTATTTATCACTCTGCTTTTAAATAATGAAAGATATTTTGGGGCTGAGTCCCTGTAATTTGTTCTGAGTTGCCCGATGGCTTGTGAGGATGACTGAGTGAGGCCGATAGCCGGAATGTGAGGATAGTTATGGATCAGGATGCACACCGTAATATTATATATATATATATATATATATATATATATATATATATATAATATTACGGTGTGCATCCTGATCCATAACTATCCTCACATTCCGGCTATCGGCCTCACTCAGTCATCCTCACAAGCCATCGGGCAACTCAGAACAAATTACAGGGACTCAGCCCCAAAATATCTTTCATTATTTAAAAGCAGAGTGATAAATAGGAATAAACAGTGAATAGGTATAAATCATGACTGAGATTATATTTTCTAGCAAAACAGTGTGAGAATAGTGGTAAAAATACCCCTGAGGGTTCAACAGGTCGGCACGAGGCCCCAAACATGGCATACAACCCAAAAAATGTATCAATCTCTAAAATACAGAATATCATATGATTTCAAATCAAATGCGCGGCATAATTATCACTAGGGGATGGACCAAGTCACAATCCCTACCGGTGCACGCCCACACACCTGTCACCTAGCATGTGCATCACCTCATTTATCAAAACAATGCGTAATATCGGGGTTTCATACCTCAGGTCTAGATTTACAATCGTTACTTCCCTCAAACCGGATAAAAACTACTCCGCGATGCCTTTTCCTCTTGACTCAGTTTCTAATTGCTCCGAATCTAACCAAAATCAGTATCACGTCATCAATATATGATAAAAGAACAAAACACATGCAAAAATTATCAAATTTAATCAAAAATCTCGAAATTGGCCAAACTCGCCCCCAGGCCCACATCTCGAAATTCGATAAAAATCACAAAACTGAAATCCTTATTCACTTACGAGTCTACCCATATAATATTCATCGAAATCCGACATCAAATGACCTTTCAAATCCCCAAAAGAATTTCTCAAGTTTTCTTCCATTTTCTCCCAACTTTCACCCCAGTTTCTCAAATTAAATGATAAAATTCAAGACTAAATCATAGAATTAAACCAAATATGAGTGAAGAAAACTTACCCCAATCACTCTACTGAAAATCCCCTCCAAATTCGTCTTCTCCCGAGCTCTTTTATGAATTTTGGAGTTACGGCCTAAAACCCTCGTTTTTTAATTAAAACATTCTGCCCAGGTATTTTATTCATCGCACTCGCAAAAATTTCCATGCGATCGCGAAGCACACTTAACACTGCCCCACAAATTACCCATACGCAATCGCAGACAGCCACACGCGATCGCGATGTAATGAAACACAACCCCACGTGATCTCAATATCCTTCACGCGACCGCGAAGCACAAATGCCTCAGCCTTTACCCGCCCCCTTTCCTCTACGCGAATGCGAACCTGGCTACGCGTTCGCGAAGCACACTACCACTCTCTCACGCGATCGTGACCTTCCCCACGCGATCGCATAGAACAACTCACTGCAGCTCCCAGCTAAGCCTACGTGATAGCGAACTTCCTCCTGCGATAGCATAGAAGGAAACCAGAAACCTTCACACCAGAAAACCTGCCAACCCAAAAGTCCAATAATTGGTGCGTTAACCACCCGAAATACACCCGAGGCCCTCGAGACCTCAACCAAACATTCCAACACATCCCATAAAGTCATTCAAACTTAGTTGAGCCTTCGAACCACTCAATACAACACCAAAACACCAAACTAACCTCGGATTCAAGCCTACGAACTTAAAAATTTCCAAATTTCGCCAACGATGTCGAAACCAGGCAAATCTCGTGCGAATGACCTGAAAATTTTCACACACCTCCAAAATGACGATACAAACCTGTTCCACCTTTCGAAATTCCATTTTGACTCCAATAGCTAATTTTCCACTACCGACTGGAAATCGCCAAAAATCCAATTTCGCCAATTCAAGCGTAATTCTACCCCGGACCTCCAAACAATATTCTGAACACGCTCCTAAGTCCCAAATGACCTAATGAAGCTATCCACGCCATAAACACCACATTCCGAGATCGTTTACCTATAAGTCAACTTTCAGTTGACTTCTCAACCTATTAAGCCAACTTAAGAGACTAAGTGTCTTATTTCTCACCACGACCACTCTGAACCCGAACCAACCGACCCAACACAACATAAATGAGATAAACAACACAAAATGAAGCATAAATGGAAAAAATGGGGCTAATCTCACGGAATGATTGGCCGGGTCGTTACAAGGTTATGTTGGAATCAACTAGGGAGTGAGGCCCTATATTGGAAAGTCATTAGGTTATGCTGGAATCAACTAGGGAGTGAGACCCTATGTTGGAAAAGTCGTCAGGTTATGCTGACATCAACTAGGGAGAGGGACCCTATGTTGGAAAAGTCATCAGGTTATGCTGGCATCAACTAAGGAGTGGGACCCTATGTTGGAAAAGTCATCAGGTTATGCTGGCATCAACTAGGGAGTGGGACCCTATGTTGGAAAAGTCATCAGGTAATGCTGGAATCAACTAGGGAGTGGGACCCTATGTTGGAAAAGTCTTCAGGTTATGCTGGCATCAACTAGGGAGTGAGACCCTATTTTGGAAAGGTCATCAGGTTATGCTGGCATCAATTAGGGAGTGGGATCCTATGGTGGAAATGCTAGTAGGTTATGTTGTCATCAACTAGGGAGTTTGACTCTATGTTTGAAAAGTTATCAGGTTATGCTAGAATCAACTAGTGAGTGAGACCTTATGTTGGAAAAGTCATCAGTTTATGCTGGCATCAACTAGGGAATGAGACCCTATGTTGGAAAGGTCATCAGGTTATGTTGGCACCAACCAGGGAGTGTGACCCTATGTTGGAAAAGTCATCAGGTTATGCTGGCATCAACTAGGGAGTGGGATCCTATGTTAGAAAGGTCATTAACTAAGGAATGGGATATCCTATGTTGGCATCGAGTTATGTCGGCGTCAACTAGGAAGTGGAGACCCTATATTGGCATCAAATAAGGAATGGAGACCCTATTGTTGGCTTTAACTAGGTAATGGAGACCCTACGTTGGAAAGGAGCAGCTAGGGATTGGAGACCCTTTACTACCATGGTTTTGAATCATTTTCAACATTATTTCTTCTATTTCTTTTATTTTATTTTATTTCGGAGAATGAGTAAATGCGATAAAGACTTTTGGAGGAGACTTCCCTTTTTGGAGTTGTTGCTTCAAAGTTGTTTCTAGCCCTTGTGTAGTTTCTTTTGGTGGCACCTGCTTCTTGCAAGGTTGCTTTTGTGTTGCACATGTTTCCTGTTTTTTCAAATAAATAACAATTTGTCAGTTTGAAACGGTGGTTGATTTTGTGGCCTTGATTATTTCCATCACTTGATCTCGGCACGTCCTTTTGACAAAGATCTCAACTACTTGCTTGCTTACTGGGGATTGATTTCATTTCTAACCCTGGAGACCTTGGCTTTTCCATATTTTTCCATGGCGTTTGGTCACGTGGGACTCAACCTTTTTGACTTTATTTTGCCTTTGTAGGTCTTTCACTTATGACCTTTTTCTTCTTCGGGGCATTGGGGGAACTGTTGGCTCCTCAAACTTTGCTGCAACGGCTAGTTGCGTGGGAGTTAACCTTTTCCAACTTAATTCACCTTCATCGGCCTTTCATTTCTGACTTCTTTCTTCCAACTTTAATTTTAGAGCATTTGGGGTATTTTGGCTTTTCAAACCTTGCCGAGACGGTTAGCCACGTGGGACTCAACCTTTTCAACTTTATTTTCCTTTATAGATACTTCAATTTGATTTTCTTCTTCCAAGAGTTTTGAGTTTGAAGCATCAGCTGCCATGGGCAGTCAAGGTCGACTTGATGCCCCTGACGAGGCTGGGGTGCTTTTTTGCATATTAGCTCGTATCAAATGGGTGCTTTGTAAATCAGTCTTGCTATCCCTTCTTTGCCTTAGTTTCAGAACCGACTTAGACCAAAAAGGATTCAAAGAAAGCAAACAATGGAATGGACAATGAATTTAGACAAGATGTGTCCCTTTTGGGGAAACGACACAAGGACTTATCTGGTGTACATGCAGACTTCAATGAGCATGACATGCCTCTTGGACTGGATGCCTGATCTATGTAAACCGTCCAACTCTCATAAATTCATCACAACCTTTGCCTCCAAATCAAAAAACCTTGCACAAGACTATGTCAATGCCGATGGCTGTGAGGATCCTCTTTTCGATCAGTGGCGCCCTTTGCGGGTTTTCACCAGCTGACCTCTCTCATTTCTCTTCTCACCATCGCCTTATAGTGCTCTTTGTAAGTTTTCACTAACAAGACTCTCACATTTATAGTTTCTCTACTTACCATCGTCTTACGGTGACCGTCTTGGTTTTCACTAATAAGACTCTCTCATTTTATTTCTCTCATTTGGTTGTATCAGATCCAAGTAACTGTATCCTCAAATTTTGGACATCTTTACCGATTGATCTGAAGGACTTGAACAGGATTTAGGGTAAAAAGAATTTTGATTAAATTAAAACTTTGGAACCTTTCAGGCAAAAACATCGCCGAACCATTATAACTTCTGCCCCAGTTTCACTTTTGGAGGAATTTGGATTTTTATTTTGGTGTGAATGAACCCCAGAGAGAGGCTGCCTACGTATCCTTTCGGAATTAAGTCTAACGTAGTTCAAGCAACTTTTGTTTTTGTTTTTGTTTTTTATTTTGTTTTTTGTTGTTTTTTTTTTTCTCTATTTTAGTTTGTTTTCTATTTCCTTTTTTATTTTTATTTTTTCATTTTTCTTTTTTCATTCTCTTTTTTTTCTCTTTTTTTTAATAACATTTTCAGATTCCAAAGAGGGTGATCAAAGAAGAATAACCGACTCAAATGGTTTACAGAAGGGTTAATGGTGTTTGGGTAGCGAGAATGAAAGTCTTCGTCATCCCAATCAGAAAACTTTTAATACTATATGGAGGATCAACCATAGTACCTTTTGACTGTAGCTGCGTTGACAGTTGTTTCAGGGACATTTTCTTCGATGTACCCCAAGTACAAACGCACTCTTTTGGCAGTACTCTCGTAGTAATGTATGGACCTTTCCAATCTTAACCAATTTTCCTTTGGCTGTTCCGATTCATTGTTTTATTTCCTTAATCTAATCTAATTTCATTTGCATTCTGATTCTTGATTCATTATCTCAAAGTCTGACAGTGTTTTAAGATTTGGCATGAAGCCGCAAGCATGTCATGTTATTGAAATCTGCATTTAAACATAACTGAGAGTATAATAAGAAAAGAGACAAGATTAGGAAAAGAGATATTCCTAGAAAATGAAATATTCATTCCATTTGATTGATTTCTTTTTGATTTTTTTTGTTTACGATAGAAGGGTTTACATCGTAAAGTAAGACAATAAAGTAAAATATATGGATCACACCTTGAGATAATCCAGACGCAGAAAGGATAGCAAGCCTGGCTACCGAGACACCCATCTGATGGGGGGAACATTTAGGCTTGGCGACCGTTTTTTGGCTTTTCTTCTGTCTCGGCAATAGCTGCAATGGCCTTCAGTTCCGGATCAAATTCTTCATCTTCACAAATCATTCCGACTACTGGCTCAGTGTGAGTAGGTAGGGGATTGTTCATCATATTAGGGTCTTCTTCATCCCTAAGAACTATTGCCTGGACCTCGATGAGGTCTTCCACTGCTCTTTTAAGAGTCCAACAATCTTCAGTGTCATGCCCCACTGCTCCTGAGTGGTATTCACATCTAGCATCCACTCGGTGCGAGGGGGACTCCGGGTTCGGACGGTTTGGGGCCACTGGCTGCAGCAGACCTATCCTGACCAACTTTTGGAACAAGCTAGAGTATGATTCACAAATCGGGGAGAATTGATTCCTTTTGGGGGGATCTCTTGGGCGAGGATTGTATTGGGGAACATTTGGTTGGGGATTATACGGAGCTTGATAAGGGTGGGCATTTCTAGGAGGTAGAGCTCAATTTTGGGCATAATGTTGTGGTCGCGTGTAATATTGCTCGTCATCACCACATAGGGAGGCAGTGCCACGGCATAAGGAGCATCATCTTGATAGGGATAATAGTGTTGTGGGACCTTAGGAAGCATATATGATTGGTTGAACGCCTTGTGGTCCTCCTTCCAACTCGAAGCCATCATGGCACCCTCTTCTCTCTCGTTTCTTTTCATCAAATCCCCTGACCCATTCTGAACGGCCCCTTGATTCAAGATTCGGCCCGTTTTCAAACCATTTTTGACCATCTCCTCAATTTGCTTCAGCGAACGGTCTACCCATAGTAGACATCATGTTCTAGAAATAGTCTGCCTCTAAGGCTTGTAGGAAGACCGTAACCATTTCAGTTTCGTCCATTGGAGGCTTTACCCCGGCGGCTTGCTCGCGCCATTTGATAGCATATTTGCGGAAGCATTCCGTAGTTTTATTTTTTCAAATTGGACCAAGAGTTCCTGTCAGGAGCGATATCCACATTATACTGGAACTGGCAGACAAAGTCTCGCGCCAAATCATCCCACACATGCCAATGGGTAATTTCTTGATCCATATACCATTCAGAAGCGATCCTGGTGAAGCTTTCTCCAAAGTAGGCCATTAGCAAATCCTATTTTCCACTAGCACCCCTCAGCTGGTTACAATATCGTTTCAAGTGAGCGATCGGGTCTTCGTGCCCGTCACATTTTCAAACTTTGGCGTCTTGAAACAAAATGACAGGTGAACTTGTGTAAACATGCCTAAATCGGAGTACGAGACACTCTTCTGACCACTCAAACACTACATGTGTTTTTAAGCTTTTCTCTAGGCTTCTCATCTTCCGAGCCATTTCTTCCTGCTCGGGATTTCTCATTTCTCTTTCCTGACCCATGTGAGACTCATATTCCGGTTGCTGAGGGTAAGAGTTTGTCTTGGGCACTGTTGGATGTGCTGTAGTAGACATTGGTAGTGCAACGAACATTGCTGGCGGTGCCCTTGAATCCGGCGCCTGGGGGTGAACCACATAAGGCATTCTGGGGCCATTAGACGGCATTAAAGGGTGCGCGTACGGGATGAGTGGGTTGGGCACAAGGATGTTGGTAAGCCCACCTGATATCGGGATCAACTCAGGGAACCCAGGGATTGCACTTGGCGGTTCCCTACCATTAGACCAGGCGTCCCACATTTCCAACATGTGGAGACACAACATTCTATTTTCTTCAGCAGTTGCTACTTCCGGCTATGGAATAGCTGATGCCGGGCTATCCTCAGGCCCGATGATTGGTAGATTGCTTGCGGAGGCCATCTCTGCCTTTGGATCTCGTGAAGGATGGGAACGAACTACCAACAAAACCAACCACCTAAGTAGGACCTGTCTTATTTACACACACGACAACCTGATTAGTTTGAGACATTTAACATATAGGGAATCGCATGTTGGGGATGCAATGCACCTAACAGATAAATGCTTCTACTATGTGTTTGAACAGTTGCGTGTTTTATTATAACAACCCGGTCGGTCGCTTTGAGAGTTAGCGCCCTGATCCCCTAATAACTGCTTCTCCCATGTCTTATTATGTTAATGGAACGTTTTGGACCGTTGAGTGATGAAAGTTGGAGTGATTTTGGACACATAGTCCTCTGAGGTGAATTTAACTTTAGAAATTGAGCCGTAGCTAGAGCTGGGTGAAGACAAATCCGGAATGGAATTTTGTCGACTCCGTTGGGTGGTTTCGGGGTTAGGAGCGTGTTCGAAATATGTTTCCAAGGTCGGATGTATATTTAGGTTTGAATTGGCGAAAGTTAGAATTTCGGCGATTTCAGCCGATAGGCAAGATTTTGATATCGGACTCGGAATGGAATTCCGAAAGCGACAGTAGGTCCGTAATGTCATTTTTGACATGTGTGCAAAATTTGAGGTCATTCGGATAAGTTTAGACATGTTTCGACGTCGAATGTGAATTCTTGAAAATTCCTAAGTTCTTAGGCTTAAAGCTATGCATAATTGATGATTTTGATGTTATGGGATGTTTTTTAAGGCCCGACCAAGTTTCAATAAGGTATTTGGGTTAGTTGGTAAGTTTGGTTGAGGTCCTAGGGGCCTCGGGGTTGTTTCGGATGCCCAACGGGAGAGTTTGGAACTTTGATCAACTACTGAACCAGACCTGTTTCTGGTGTCTCGCACCTGCGATGGTCTTTCCATAGGTGCGGACACGCAGGTGCGGTAGGCCTGGTCTCAGGTGCAGTTGTGAGTGGGGTGGCCAGTGGTCGCAGGTGCGACCTGGGATCCGCAGGTGTGGTACCGCAGTTGCGACCAATCGACCGCAGGTGCGGCCCCAGGTGCCTTTAGTGATTTCCGCACTTGCGATTTAATTTTCGCAGGTGCGATCCTAGAAGCCGCAGGTGCGAAAGCCCTGGGCAGACTTTTAAAGACCCAATTCCGAGGATTAAGTTAATTTTCACCTTTTTCGAATTTTGGAGGTCGGGAAGCACGATTCTTGGAGACTTTTGCACCTAGGTACTTTGGGTAAGTGATTCCTAACCTATATAGTCCAATTTCCAGGAATCTAATCTTAATTTCTACCTTTAATTTCGAGATTTTGAGTAGAAATTTCGGAAAAATGGAAGAAACTTCTTAGACCAAATTTTGGGCTTTTGATTGGGTATTTGACCTCCAATTTGAGAGTTTTTCGTATGGTTAGACTCGTGAGTGAACGGGTGTCCGGAAAATATAACTTTTACCCGATTCCGAGACGTGGGCCCGAGGGGCATTTTGGTAAAAAAAAATTAATTTCGCGTATTAGCTTCGAATTAATTAGTTACTTTGATTTCTTGAAATGATATTTACAATATGCAATCGAATTGAATAGATTTAGGCCCCCTGGAGTCGGATACTCATGGCAAGAGCGTGATTATTGGTTGATTAGCACAGTCGAGGTAAGTGGCTTGCGTAACTCTGTGTTGGGGAATTTCCCATAGGCATTTTAACTGATCTTTACTATAAAAACCCTTTGTACGTGAGGTGACGGGTGCGTTCATGGGTTATTTCCACCAAATTTCCATCGTTCTTACTATGGCATATCTCACTTTCACTCCAAATATTACTATTACTGAACTAGACTGAGTGGCAACTTAAGATTTAAACCTACCAACTGATTTTACTTGATTTTCCACTCATTACTACTATTTGAACATCGTTGAAGTATTTTACTCTATTTTTGCCAACGGTTTTTCCTAAACTTTTGAATTACGCTACATCCGGCATACATCTTGCATTGCATATTTACAGTGGGACTGAGGGCCGAGACCTGTGATCTTTTCCCTGTATTTCATAGCATATTTACAGTGGGACTGCGGGCAGAGACTTGTGATCTTTCCCCTGTATTTCATAGCATATTTACAATGGGTATGCGAGCAGAGACTTGTGATCTTTCCCTTGTATTTCATAACATATTTAAGTTGGACTGCGGGCCGAGACCTGTGATCTTTCCCCTGTATTTCATAGTATATTTACAGTGAGACTGCGGGCCGAGACCTGTGATCTTTCCCCTGTATTTAATAGCATATTTACAGTGGGACTGCGGGCCGAGACCTGTGATATTCCCCTGTACTACATTGCATTGCATATTTACATTGGGACTGCGGGCCGAGACCTGAGATGTTTCCTCTGTATTGCATTGCACGAGTATTTATTGCGTTATATGTTGTGCTGAGCTGAGATCTATTTACATCATTCTCTTCTAGTTTTACTTTAAACTTCCGTAAACTATTGCTGCTTATTTCAACTGTTAGATTATAACTGTCTATTTATAAACTTGGTAGAGCCTTAATCTGTCCTCGTCACTACTTGAATAGGGTTAGGCTCGGCACTTACTGGGTACCGAATGTGGAGTACTCACGCCCTTCTGCGCATGTTTTCCCCATGTGCAGATCCAGTTACCCGTACGTAGTACCAAGATTAGCAGTAACAACAGTCTTTGGGAGACTTAGAGGTATTTCTCCCGCGTCCGCAGAGCCTTTTGAGTCCCTCTCTTATCTTAGTATAGTCGTGGTACTTAGACAGAAATACTCTCAGTTTCGATGTATTGAGATATAGTGTTAAGCTTGTAACAGTTGTGATAGTCCAGGTTTTTGGAGGAGCTAAACTGTAAATGTCGAGCGGCTTAAGCTTTATGGTTACTGTTTTTATCTTTAATGTTTTATCCCTGTTTCCGATTTGCTTTTCCACATGTTTTAGGCTTACCTAGTCGTAGAGATTAGGTGCCGTCACGAGACCTTGTGGAGGGAAATTTGGGTCGTGACAAGTAGGTATCAGAGCGTCTAGGTTCATAGGAGTCACAACATCACAAGCCGGTTTATTATTATCTTTGAGAGGCTATGTAACTGTTAGGAACAATCATACTTCTTGGAATCTCTTCTCGTGCCGGTTATTGTTACCAAAAAAATTCCTTAACTCTATTCTACTCTTTCTTACAGATGGTTCGCACTTGCACCGGACGTATTGGCGATCAGGCACCCGAGCCCCCAGCTAGAGTCACCAGAGGCAGGGGCCGGGCCAGAGGACGAGCACGCGGTGCAGCCTGAGCACCGGTTAGTGCACAAGCAGAGGATCCCCCAGCAGCTACAGTTGGAGGGGCGGCGGAGGTTCCTAATATTACTCCAGCCCTCCAGTAGACTTTGGCCCAGTTCATGAGTGCTTTCAGTACTCTGTCTCAGGCAGGACTACTTCCGATAGCCCCAGCCACATCCCAGGTGGGGGGAGGGACACAGACTCCCGCCGCCCGTACTCCTGAGCAGAGGGTTCATATGGGGCAGGTTCCAGAGTATATCCCTATGCCTCCAGCAGCTCCAGTTCAGCATGAGGCCAGAGCAGCTGCATCGGAGTCCGAGCAGCGCCTTCTTGAGAGGTACAAGAAATACCACCCACCTGAGTTTAGCGGATTAGCTTCAGATGACGCTCTGGGTTTCTTGAGGAGTGTCATCGCATTCTCCGTACTATGGGTATCATGGAGACGAGTGGGGTCTCATTCACTGCTTTCTAGCTAAGGGGAGCAGCTTACCGGTGGTGGCGTGCTTTTGAGCTTAGCAGTCCGGGCGAGGCAGCTTCACTGACTTAGGCTCAGTTTTCAGAGATGTTTCTACATGAGTTCGTCCCTCAGAGTCTCAGGGATGCTTGGCGTGCAGAGTTTGAGAAGCTACGCCAGGGCACTATGACTGTGTCGCATTATGCAGTCCGTTTCAGTGACTTGGCACGTCATGCACCAGCTTTGGCTTCTACTGTCAGGGAGAGAGTCCGACGCTTTATTGAGGGGCTCCATCCCAACATTCGGACTAGTATGGCCAGAGAGCTAGAGACAGACGATACTTACCAGCAGGCAGTGAGTATTGCCCGGAGGATTGAAAGTATGTTGGCCCGGGAAAGAGAGGAGAGAGAGGCCAAGAGGCCACGAGAGGCTGGTCACTTTTCAGGAGCTCGTGCACCAGCAACACGCTATGGTAGGGGATTTGTGAGTCGCCCTGTTCATTCAGCTCTTCAAGCAGCTAGTGGTATTCCAGCTCCTCCTAGAGCTCGGGAGCCTTATTATGAACCACCACTATCTCAGGTGCCTCCTGCTCGAGGTGATATCATCGGCCAGTCCAGCAAGCCAGTTTAGAGTCAGCGGAAACAGCCACGCCCTCAGAGTGGTTGTTTTGGGTGTGGTAACCCTCGTCACCAGGTCAGGGATTTCCCCAGAGCTAGGAGGGGTTCACCACCGGAGACTTATCAGGTTCCACGTCTCCCACCAGGTCCTCCAGCTATACTTCCAGCCATAGCTGCTACCCCACCATCTCAAGCAGCTCGAGGTGGAGGTCGGGGTGGACGGGGAGGTCGAGGTCGCCCTAGAGAGGGAGGTCAGGCCAGATATTATGCTCTTCCAGCTAGATCTGAGGCCATTGCTTCAGATTCAGCTATCATAGGTATTGTCCCCGTTAGTCATAGGGATTCATCGGTATTATTTGACCCAGGTTCGACATATTCATATGTGTCTTCTTATTTTGCCTCACATTTGGGGATATCTCGGGATTCCTTGAGTTTCCTCGTATATGTTTCTACTCCGTTGGAAGATTCTCTTGTTGTGGACCGCATATATCGGTCGTGTTTGATTTTTATCAGTGGTTTTGAGACCAGGGCTGATTTATTATTACTCAGTATGGTAGATTTCGATGTTATCTTAGGCATGGACTGGTTGTCACCCCATTATGCTATTCTTGATTGTCACGCCAAAACCGTGATGCTGGCTATACCAGGACTACCGAGGTTAGAGTGGAGAGGTTCTTTAGAGTATACTCCACATCGAGTCATTTCTTTTCTAAAGGCCCAGCGGATAGTTGGGAAGGGGTGTGATGCGTACTTGGCTTATGTGAGAGATGTGAGTGCTGAGACCCCTACACTTGAGTCAGTTCCAGTTGTGAGGAACTACCCTGATGTTGTTCCAGCTGATCTTCCGGGTATGCCGCCCGACAGAAACATTGATTTGTTGTCGGGCACTCAGCCCATTTCCATTCCTCCCTATCGCATGGATCCTCCTGAGTTAAAGGAGTTGAAGGAGAAGTTGCAGGAGTTGCTTGACAAAGGTTTCTTCAGGCCCAGTGTATCACCTTGGGGTGCTCCGGTGGTATTTGTGAAAAAAAAGGATGGTTCGATGCGTATGTGCATCGACTACCGACAGCTGAATAAGGTGACAGCGAAGAAAAGGTACCCATTTCCCCGCATTGATGATTTATTCTTTAGAGTATACTCCACGTCTAGTCATTTCTTTTCTAAAGGCCCATCGGATGGTTGGGAAGGGGTGTGATGCGTACTTGGCTTATGTGAGAGATGTGAGTGTTGAGACCTCTACAGTTGAGTCAGTTCCAGTTGTGAGGGACTACCCTGACATTGTTCCAGCTTATCTTCCGGGTATGCCGCCTGACAGAGACATTGCTTTTGGCATTGTATTGTTGTCGGGCACTCAGCCCATTTCCATTCCTCCCTATCGCATGGCTCCTCCTGAGTTAAAGGAGTTGAAGGAGAAGTTGCATGAGTTTCTTTACAAACGTTTCATCAGGCCCAGTGTATCACCTTGAGGTGCTCCGGTGTTATTTGTGAAGAAAAAGGATGGTTCGATACGTATGTGCATCGACTACCGGCAACTGAATAGGGTGACAGTGAAGAACAGGTACCCATTGCCCCGCATTGATGATTTATTCGACCAGTTACAGGGTGCTAGGGTGTTCTCCAAAATTGATCTTCGTTCGGGTTATCATCAGTTGAAGATTCGGGAGTCGGATATCCCGAAGACTGCATTCAAGACCAGATATGGCCACTATGAGTTCCTTGTTATGTCATTTGGGCTGACCAATGCCCCAGCAGCCTTCATGCACCTGATGCACAACGTATTTTGGCCGTATCTTGATACTTTCGTCATCATATTCATTGACGATATCCTGGTATATTCTCAGTCCCGGGAGGACCATGAGCAGCACTTGAGGACCGTGCTTCAGACCTTGAGAGAGAAGAAGTTGTATGCCAAATTCTCTAAGTGTGAATTCTGGCTTGATTCTGTGGCATTCTTAGGCCATGTGGTATCTTCGGATGGGATCAAGGTAGATCCGAAGAAGGTGGAGGCAGTGCAGAGTTGGCGTAGACCGTCTTCAGCTACTGAGATTTGTAGTTTCCTCGGTTTGGTCGGGTATTATCGCCGTTTTTTGGAGGGATTTTCATCCATTTCAGCACCCATGACTAGACTGACCCAGAAGGGTGCACCTTTTATATGGACTGAGGAGTGTGAGGAGAGCTTTCAGAAGCTCAAGACAACCTTGACTACAACTCCAATGTTAATATTACCCACCGGTTCGGTGTCCTATACAGTCTACTGTGATGCTTCAAGGATTGGACTTGGGGCGGTGTTGATGCAGGACGGTAGGGTGATTGCCTACGCGTCTAGACAGTTGAAGGTTCATGAGAAGAACTACCATGTGCATGATCTCGAGTTGGCAGCGATTGTTCACGCCCTGAAGATATGGCGTCATTATTTATATGGTGTTCCCTGTGAGATATTCACGGATCACCGGAGTTTGCAGCACATGCAGAAGGATCTTAATTTGCGCCAGCGTAGGTGGTTGGAGTTTCTCAAGGATTATGACATCACTATATTATACCACCCGGGAAAGGCCAATGTAGTGGCCGACGCCCTGAGCTGCCGTGCGGAGAGTTTGGGTAGTTTGGCATATCTTCGTGCAGCTGAGAGGCCCTTAGCCTTGGATGTTCAGTCCTTAGCCAGTTATTTGTGAGACTGGATCTTTCCGAGCCTCACCGGGTATTGGAGTGTGTTGTTGCTCGATCTTCTCTTTATGACCGCATTCGGGAATGCCAGTATGATGATCCCGACCTTCGAGCTCTTCGGGATAGAGTTCCGCGGGATGGTGTCAGGGATGTGACCATAGGTGATGATGGTGTGCTGAGGCTGCAGGACCGTATTTGTGTGCCCGATGTAGATGGATTTCGGGAGTTGATTCTTGAGGAGGCCCATAGCTCGCGGTACTCCATTCTTCCCGGTACCGCGAAGATGTACCAGGATCTGAGACAACACTACTGGTGGTGGGGGATGAAGAAGGATATAGTGGAGTTCGTAGCCAGATGCCTCAATTGTCAGCAGGTCAAGTGTGAGCATCAGAGACCGGGAGGATTGCTTCAACAGATTAGGCTTCCAGAGTGGAAGTGGGAGCGGATCACCATGGACTTCGTGGTTGGACTTCCTCGGACTTTGAGGAAGCATGATGCTATTTGGGTGATTGTGGACCGGCTGACCAAATCAGCCCACTTCATTCCAGTGTTGACTACATATTCTTCTGAGAGCCCAGATCTACATTCGGGAGATAGTCTGGTTGCACGATGTACCGGTATCCATTATATCAGACCAAGGTCCTCAGTTCACCTCGCATTTCTGGAGAGCCTTGCATAGTGAGTTGGGTACTCAGATAGACCTCAGCACGGCATTTCACCGTCAGACGGACAGACAGTCCTAGCGGACGATTCAAATTCTTGAAGATATGCTCCGTGCCTGTGTGATGGATTTTAGAGGATCATGGGATCAGTACGTGCCTCTTGCAGAGTTTGCCTATAATAACAGCTACCAGTCCAGTATTCAGATGGAAGCGTTTGAGGCTTTATATGGTAGGCGGTGCAGGTCCCCAGTAGGATGGTTTGAGCCGGGCGAGGCCCGATTGTTGGGTACAGATTTGGTCCAGGATGTCCTAGACAAGGTGAAGGTGATTCAGGAGAGACTTCGTGCCGCTCAGTCCAGGCAGAAGAGTTATGCGGACCGGAGAGTTCGTGACTTGGCATTTATGACTGGTGATCGAGTTTTGCTTCGGGTATCGCCTATGAAAGGCATCATGAGATTCGGAAAGAAGGGTAAGATGAGTCCGAGGTTCATTGGCCCTTTTGAGGTGTTGCAGCGGGTTGGGGAGGTTGCTTATGAGTTGGCCTTGCCTCCCAGCCTAACAGGAGTTCATCCGGTATTCCACGTTTCCATGCTCAGGAAGTATCACGGTGACCCGACTCATGTTTTGGATTTCAGCTCAGTCCAATTGGACAAGGACCTAGCATATGTTGAGGAGCCTGTGGCTATATTAGACAGGCAGGTCAGAAAGCTCAGGTCGAAGAATATTTCCTCACTCAAAGTGCAGTGGAGGGGTCATCCGGTCAAGGAGATGACTTGGGAGACAGAGCAGGACATGCGGAGTCAGTACCCTCATCTATTCACAGCTTCAGGTATGTTTCTATTCTCGTTTGAGGACAAACGATTTTCTTAAGAGGGGGAGAATGTAACGACCCAGTCGGTCGTTTTGAGAGTTAGCGCCCTGATCCCCTAATAACTGCTTCTCCCATTTGTTATTATGTTAATGGAACGTGTTGGAGCGTTGAGTGATGAAAGTTGGAGTGATTCTGGACACATAGTCCTCTAAGGTGAATTTAACTTTAGAAATTGGGTCGTAGCTAGAGTTGTGTGAAGACGGATCCAGAATGGAATTCCGTTAACTCTGTTAGCTCCGTTGGGTGATTTCGGGGTTAGGAGCGCGTTCGGAATATGTTTTCGAGGTCAGATGTAGATTTAGGCTTGAATTGGCGAAAATTAGAATTTTGGCAATTTCGGCCGATAGGCGAGATTTCGATATCGGACTCGGAATGGAATTCCGAAAGCGACAGCAGGTCCGGAATGTCATTTGTGACCTGTGTGCAAAATTTGAGGTCATTCGGATAAGTTTAGACGTGTTTCGGCGTCGAAGTTAATTCTTGAAAATTCCTAAGTTCTTAGGCTTAAATCTATGCATAATTGATGATTTTGATGTTATGGGATGTGTTTTTAAGGCCCGACCAAGTTCGAATAAGGTATTTGGGTCAGTTGGTAAGTTTGGTTGAGGTCCGAGGGGCCTCGGGGTTGTTTCGGATGCCCAACGGGAGAGTTTGGAACTTTGATCAACTGCTGAACCAGACCTGTTTCTGGTGTCTCGCACCTGCGATGGTTTTTCCGCAGGTGCGGACACGCAGGTGCGGTAGGCCTGGTCGCAGGTGCGACCTGGATTCCGCAGGTGCGGTACCGCATGTGCGACCAATCGACCGCAGGTGCGGCCCCAGGTGCCATTATTGATTTCCGCACCTGCGATGTAAATTCCGCAGGTGCGGCGCTGCAGGTGCGAAATCCCCGGGCAGACTTTTAAAGACCCAATTCCGAGGGTTAAGTTAATTTCACCATTTTCGAATTTTGGAGCTCGGGAAGGATGATTCTTGGAGACTTTTGCACTTGGGTACTTTGGATAAGTGATTCCTAACCTATATAGACCAATTTCCATGAATCTAATCTTAATTTCTACCTTTAATTTCAAGATTTTGAGTAGAAATTTTGGAAAAATGGAAGAAACTTCTTAGACCAAAATTTGGGCTTTTGATTGGGTATTTGACCTCCAATTTGAGAGTTTTTCGTATGGTTAGATCGTGAGTGAACGGGTGTCTGGAAAATATAACTTTTACCTGATTCCGAGATGTGGGCCCGAGGGGTGTTTTGGTCAAAATTTCATAATTTCGCGTATTAGCTTCGAATTAATTAGGTACTTTGATTTCTTGAAATTATATTTACAATATGCAATCGAATTGAATAGATTTGTGCCACCCGGAGTCGGATACTCGTGGCAAGAGCGTGATTATTGGTTGATTAGCACAGTCGAGGTAAGTGGCTTGCCTAACTCTTTGTTGGGGAATTTCCCATTGGCATTTTAACTGATCTTTACTATAAAAACCGTGTGTACGTGAGGTGACGGGTACGTTCATGGGTTATTTTCACCAAATTTCAATCGTTCTTACTATGGCATATCTCACTTTCACTCCAAATATTACTATTACTGAACTAGACTGAGTGGCAACTTAAGATTTAAACCTACCAACTGATTTTACTTGATTTTCCACTCATTACTACTATTTGAACATCGTTGAAGTATTTTACTCTATTTTTACCAACGGGTTTTCCTAAACTTTATAATTACGCGACATCCGGCATACATCTTGCATTGCATATTTACAGTCGGACTGCAGGCCGAGACCTGTGATCTTTCCCCTTTATTTCATAGCATATTTACAGTGGGACTGCGAGCAAAGACCTGTGGTCTTTCCCCTATACTGCATTGCATTGCATATTTACATTGGGACTGCGGGCCGAGACCTGAGATCTTTCTCCTGTATTGCATTGCACGAGTATTTATTGCGTTATAATGACCCGGTCGGTTGTTTGAGAGTTAGCGCCCCGATCCCCTAATTACTGCTTCTCCCATGTCTTATTATGTTAATGGAACGTGTTGGACCGTTGAGTGATGAAAGTTGGAGTGATTTTGGACACATAGTTCTCTAAGATGAATTTAACTTTAGAAATTGAGTCGTAGCTAGAGCTGTGTGAAGACGAATCTGGAATGGAATTTCATCGACTTCGTTAGCTCCGTTGGGGTATTTTGGGGTTAGGAACGTGTTCGGAATATGTTTCCGAGGTCGGATGTAGATTTAGGCTTGAATTGGCGAAAGTTAGAATTTCGGCGATTTCAGCCGGTAGGCGAGATTTTGATATCGGACTCGGAATGGAATTCCGAAAGCGACAGCAGGTCTAGAATGTAATTTTTGACCTGTGTGCAAAATTTGAGGTCATTCGGATAACTTTAGACGTGTTTCGGCGTCGAATGTGAATTCTTGAAAATTCCTAAGTTCTTAGGCTTAAAGCTATGCATAATTGATGATTTCGATGTTATGGGATGTGTTTTTAAGGCCCGACCAAGTTTGAATAAGGTATTTGGGTCAGTTGGTAAGTTTGGTTGAGGTCCTGGGGGCCTTGGGGTTGTTTCAGATGCCCAACGGGAGAGTTTGGAACTTTGATCAACTGCTGAACCAGACATGTTTCTGGTTTCTCCCACCTGCGATGGTTTTTCCGCAGGTGCTATAGTCCTGGTCGCAGGTGCATTTGTGAGTGGGGTGGCCAGTGGTCGCAGGTGCGACCTGGGTTCCGCAGGTGTGGTACCGCAGGTGCGACCAATCGACCGCAGGTGCGGCCCCAGGTGCCTTTAGTGATTTCCGCACCTGCGATTTAGTTTCCGCAGGTGCGGCGCCGCAGGTGTGATCCTACAAGCCGTAGGTGCGAAAGCCCTGGGCAGACTTTTAAAGACCCAATTCGGAGGGCTAAGTTAATTTTCACCTTTTTCGAATTTGGGAGCTCCGGAAGGACGATTCTTGGAGACTTTTGCACCTGGGTACTTTGGGTAAGTGATTCCTAACCTATATAGACCAATTTCCAGGAATCTAATCTTAATTTCTACCTTTAATTTCGACATTTTGAGTAGAAATTTGGGAAAAATGGAAGAAACTTCTTAGACCAAATTTTGGGCTTTTGATTGGGTATTTGACCTCCGATTAGAGAGTTTTTTGTATGGTTAGACTCGTGAGTGAACGGGTGTCTGGAAAATATAACTTTTACCCGATTCCGAGATGTGGGCCCGAGGGGCGTTTTGGTAAAAATTTCTAATTTCGCGTATTAGCTTCGAATTAATTAGTTACTTTGATTTCTTGAAATGATATTTACAATATGCAATCGAAATGAATAGATTTAGGCCACCCGGAGTCGGATACTCGTGGCAAGAGCGTGATTATTGGTTGATTAGCACAGTCGAGGTAAGTGGCTTGCCTAACTCTGTGTTGGGGAAATTCCCTTTGGCATTTTAACTGATCTTTACTATAAAAACCCTGTGTACGTGAGGTGACGGGTGCGTTCATGGGTTATTTTCACCAAATTTCCATCGTTCTTACTATGGCATATCTCACTTTCACTCCAAATATTACTATTACTGAACTAGACTGAGTGGCAACTTAAGATTTAAACCTACCAACTGATTTTACTTGATTTTCCACTCATTACTACTATTTGAACATCGTTGAAGTATTTTACTCTATTTTTGCCAACGGTTTTTCCTAAACTTTTGAATTACGCTACATCCGGCATACATCTTGCATTGCATATTTACAGTGGGACTGCGGGCCGAGACCTGTGATCTTTCCCCTTTATTTCATAGCATATTTACAGTGGGACTGCGGGCAGAGACCTGTGATCTTTCCCCTGTATTTCGTAGCATATTTACAATGGGACTATGGGCCGAGACCTGTGATCTTTCCCCTGTATTTCATAGCATATTTACAGTGGGACTGCGGGCAGAGACCTGTGATCTTTCCCCTGTATTTCATAGCATATTTACAGTGGGACTGCAGGCCGAGACCTGTGATCTTTCCCCTATATTTCATAACATATTTGTAGTGGGACTGCGGGCCGAGACCTGTGATATTTCCCATGTACTGCATTGCATTGCATATTTACATTAGGACTGCGGGCCGAGATCTGAGATCTTTGTCCTGTATTGCATTGCACGAGTATTTATTGCGTTATATGTTATGCTGAGCTGAGAGCTATTTACATCATTCTCTTCTCTTGTTACTTTAAACTTCCGTAAATTATTGCTGCTTATTTCAACTATTAGATTATAATTGTCTATTTATAAACTCAGTAGAGCCTCAACCTGACCTCGTCACTACTTGAATGGGGTTAGGCTCGGCACTTACTAGGTACCGAATGTGGAGTACTCACGCCTTTCTGCGCATGTTTTCCCCATGTGCAGATCCAGGTACCCGTATGCAGTACCGAGATTAGATGCAGCAGCAGTCTTTGGGAGGCTTAGAGGTATTTCTCGCGCGTCCGCAGAGCCTTCTGAGTCCCTCTCTTATCTTAGTATAGTCGTGGTACTTAGAAAGAAATACTCTAGGTTTCGATTTATTAAGCTATAGTGTTAAGCTTGTGACAGTTGTGATAGTCCGGGTTTTGGGAGGAGCTAAATTGTAAATGCCGAGCTGCTTAAGCTTTATGATTACTGCTTTTATCTTTAATGTTTTATCCCTGTTTCCGATTTGCTTTTCCGCATGTTTTAGGCTTACCTAGTCGTAGAGACTAGGTGCCGTCATGTGATGACCCAAAAGGTCATCCTAAGTAATTCCAGCTAAATCTGTGTTCTGAGGCCTGAAAGCCTCCGTTAATCTCACCTCGATATGCGTGCGCAGCCCAGGCATGTAGCCAGGAAGCTCCTATGTGAAAATTTGATAAAAATGGAATTTCTGAATTGAATAATTGATTAAAGTTGACTTTGGTCAACATTTTTGGTAAACAGACCCGGACCCATGATTTGATGGTCCCGGAGGATCCGTAGGAAAATATGGGACTTGGGCGTATGCCCGGAATCGAATTCCGATGTCTCAAGCCCGAGAAATGAATTTTTAAAGAAAAATTGTTTTCTGAAAATAATAAAGGATTTTGAAAATGAATTATTATGTGAAAACCGTGTTACCGGGACCGTATTATGGTTACGGAGCCCGAAACAGGTTTATTATATGTTATGTGACTTATCAGTGAAGTTTGGTGTAAAACGGACTTGGAATGACGTGTTTCGGATCAAAATTAGTAAAAATTAAGCTTTATGAAGTTTTAAGAAAATTCTATGAGTTTTTAGGTTAAATTCCTTGTTTTTGATGATATTTTGGTGATGTAAAAGCTTGAGTAAGTCCGTAGGATGTTTTGGGAGTCGTGTGTGTTTTTGGTTTTGAGACCCGAGGGCTCGGGTGAGTTTCGGATAGCTAACGGGGTGTGAAATGCCTGAAAAATCTGGTGTTTTTGATGTTTTGCTGGTGTCTGGTGTAATACCCTTCGCGAACGCGGCCAAGGGCCCGCGAACGCGAAGGGTAAATTATGGTGGCCTGGGCTTTACTCTACGCGAACGCGAAGCACTGGACAGTGCTTCTACGTGAACGCGTCCCCAGGGCTGCGAACGCGTAGGCTTAGGGTGAGGTCGGGGGGCAGGGTAGGTTTGTTCTTCGCGAACGCGGGCAGAGGCTCGCGAACGCAGAAGGTTAGGGAGTAAGACCTTCGCGAACGCGGCCCTAGCTCCGCGAACGCGTAGGTCCCAGCAGCTAACCCTTCGCAAACGCTGCCAGGGGCCCGCGAACGCTAAGGGTAATTTTATCCCAGTTATTCAAAATACCCCAAAAACAGAATACCATACGGGAATATCACATTTTCAGCCTTCTTCTTCTCCTTCCACCCCCATTGACGATCCTCTAGATAATTTCCCTCCATAAACACTTGGGTAAGTGATTCTAACACCAATTTCTTCCACTTTTCTTCCATAATCACTAGAATCTATGCCTAAAATCCTAAAATGAAAGTAGAAATTAGGGGATTTGGGTAGAGTTAGGCTTTTGGGAAAATTGGNGTTATTGAGTCTTTATTAATATTATTGAATTAATTATGCCTAGATATCGTTGTTTCGGAGTCAGATTATAAAGGAGAGACGGTCTTAGAGGGTTGATTGCTATACTTTGGACCGAGGTAAGTGTATTGCCTAACTTTGGTGAGGGAATAGGTATTATTTGCTATGTGCTAAGTGATTATCATGTTCATTGCATAGGTGAGGTGACGAGTACCTATGCAATGTGTGTCAAGCATGCCCGTGAGTCTATTTTGATAGAAATTGCAGTATTTCTTCCATGTTTAGCATATTATGAGATTGTCTTTACTTGGTAATTTATTCTTGATTGAAAGTATTGGCTGTTGAGTTTGAGAAGTGTTGATACGAATGATAATACAAGTGTAGAGTATGCGACTGAGGTGATTGGTTATAGCTGAGACCCTTGCCGGGCATTTCTTGAGTTACTACTTGATGTTTCCCCCTTGCCGGGTGTTCTGAATTGCTTATTTCCACTATGCTGTACTCCTTGCCATTTATCTGTTATTGTTTGGTGAGGAAGAGTGTAAAGCACGAAGGGTGATGCCGTGTCATGATACTTGATTACATTGCATAGTGAGGAAGAGTGTAAAGCACGAAGGGTGATGACGTGCCATGATTCATATTGATTATAAGCACGAAGGTTAATGCCGTGCCATGACTTTTATTGGTTATAAGCACGAAGGTTAATGTCGTTCCATGATTTACATTGCCTTACATTGTACATTGCATTGTGAGGAAGAGAGTAAAAGTAAGGGTGATGTCGTGCCATGACATTTGATTACATTGCATAGTGAGGAAGAGTATAAAGCACGAAGGGTGATGCCATGCCATGATACTTGATTTCATTGCACTGTGAGGAAGAGAGTAAAAGCACGAAGGGTGATGCCGTGCCATTGTTTACATTTTTGGAACTTATACTTGTTTCGTTGGCTACTATGTTAGATTGCCTCTCTTGTTTACTTCTATTTGTCAATTTGACTGCTTCACTTCACTTGTTCCCCCTTTACTGCTCCCGTATCCCTTACTTTTCTGTTTATCTCTTGCCTTGTACTATCCCTGTTACCTGCTGTAGAATAGGACATGTTATCGTTATTGTCAAGTCTAGCCTCGTCACTACTTCGGCCGAGGTTAGGCTCGACACTTACTCAGTACATGGGGTCGGTTGTACTGATGCTACACTGCACTTCTTAATGTTGTGCAGATCCCGCATCCGGACCCAGTGGACCGCATTGAGGGAGTCACCTTCAGTCCACCCAGAGCTTCAAGGTATACCCGCTGGCGTTCGTGGGCCTTGGTGTCTCTCCTGCATTTGGATTCCTTATTGTCTTACTTTTTCTCCTAGTTTCAAGACAATTATATATTTCTTTTCAGACTCTGTATTTAGCACTCAGTTTAGATAGTCCGTGAGGTTGTGACACCCCGGTTTTGGGATTATGCGATGCTGTTATCTTTACTATGTCATTACGCATTTTTAGAGTATGGTTACATTTCCGCTATTAAAGTTATGAAGTATGTTGGTTATTTCAGTTAAGATTTGAAGGGTATTAAATTTTACTATTGTTGGATTGATTTGAATATATTAATGTGTAGTTTACGTTGGCTTGTCTAGCGGGTTCAACGTTAGACGCAGTCACGATCTGAAAGGTGGGATTTCGGGTCGTGACAAGTTGGTATCTGAGCTCTAGGTTGCTTAGGTCTCACAACTCATGGACAACCTTGGTAGAGTCTGAGGGATACGTACGGAGACGTCTGTATTTATCCCCAGAGGCTGCTAAGTTAGGATACTCCTCTTCTCTTCATACCCTGTCGCAGATGGCGAGGACGCGTGCTTCCCTTGGTTCCGCTCAGCAGCCCGACACTTCTGCTACAGCTCCTACGAGGGGTCGAGGACGAGGCCGTGCTAGAGGCCTAAGCCGGGGTAGGGCTCAGCCTAGAGCAGCAGCCCCAGTGGAGGACCCTCAGGTCGAGTCTGACGAGGAGGTACCAGTTCCGGCAGTCCTAGTTGCACCGGCGCAGGTCTCAGAGGGGTTCATAGCTACCCCAGTGCTTCAAGGCGCTCTTGTCCGTCTGGTAGGACTTATGGAGAGTGTGGCTCAGACCGGTCTTCTTCCTACTGCACCAGCTGGATCTCAGGCTGGGGGAGGGACCCAGACTCCTATTATTCATACCCCAGACCAGGTTGCCACTCAGTTTCAGACTCCAGCACCTCAGACAGCTGGAGTAGCTCAGCCGGGTATTATGGCGTTGTCAGTCGAGGGTGCAGCTATGTCAGCAGATACTCTATGGAGAGTGGATAGATTCACCAAGTTATTCACTACTACTTTTACTGGTGCGCCGTTAGAGGATCCACAGGATTACTTGGACAGCTGTCATGAGGTTCTTCGGAACATGGGCATAGTGGAGTCCAATGGAGTTGACTTTGCTACTTTTCGACTATCTGGCGTAGCCAAGACTTGGTGGAGGGACTACTGTTTAGCCAGACCAGTTGGGTCTGCATATTTGACTTGGGCTCAGTTCACAGAGGTATTTTTGGGGAAGTTCCTTCCCATTACTCAGCGAGAGGATCTTAGGAGGCAGTTTGAGCGCCTCCAGCAGGGATCTATGTCTGTTACTCAGTACGAGACCAGGTTCATCGCTCTAGCCAGGCATGCATTGATGATACTCCCCACTGATCGGGAGAGAGTTCGGAGGTTCATTGAGGGATTGGCCCAGCCTATACGACTCCAGATGGCCAGGGAGTCGAGTACTGATATTTCATTCCAGGATGCGGCCGATGTGGCCAGGAGGATTGAGATGATTTTGTCACAGGGAGGTGGTCAGGGGGATGACAAGAGGCCCCGTCATTTTAGTAGATTCAGTGAAGCCTCATCCAGAGGTAGGGATTTTTTCAGTAGGGGTCATCCACCCCGACCTTTTCAGTCAGCACTTCAGGTATCTCCCTGTGCACTACCAGTTCATGTTAGTGCACCACCAACATCTATCAGTGCACAGCCGCTTCAGAGTTACCAGGGCAGTTATAGGGGTCATCAAGTCATCAGCCACAACAGCAGAGGTCTTGTTATAGTTGTGGTAGCCTGGGGCACATTGCTAGATATTTTCCCCGAGCTTCGAGTGGACCCTAGTATCAGGGTTCCCGTGCCTTGGTTCCCGCAGCAGGTGCACCCTTACCCCCTCATCCATCTAGGGGTGGTGGTCGAGGTACCAGAGGTGGTGGTCAGGTTCATAGAGGTGGAGCACAGGCCACGAGGGGTAAAGGCAAGGTTGCAGCAGGTAGACCCAGGGATATTCATATTGGAGGGGCTCAGCCTCGGTGTTATGCTTTTCCTGCCCATCCTGATGCTGAGGCTTCTGATGCAGTTATTACAGGTACGGTTTCAGTTTGCAGCCGAGAGGCTTCGGTGTTATTTGATCCAGGTTCTACTTTCTCCTATGTGTCTTCATATTTTGCCCCTTATTTGAGTATGCCCCGTGATTCCTTGAGTACTGCCGTACATGTGTCTACACCGGTGGGTGATTCCATAGTGGTAGATCGAGTCTACCGTGCTTGCGTAGTAGTTATTGGTTGTCTGGAGACTCAAGTTCATCTTTTTCTTCTTGATATGGTTGACTTCGATGTTATATTGGGATGGACTAGTTATCTCCCTATTATGCTATTCTGGACTGTCATGCCAAGACAGTGACCTTAGCCTTGCCAGGAGTACCTCGTTTATAGTGGAGAGGGACCCCTAGTCATTCTTCTGGTAGAGTTATTTATTATATGAAGGCTCGGTGTATGGTCGAGAAGGGTTGTTTGTCCTATTTGGCCTACGTTCGTGATTCTAGTGCTGAGGTTCCTTCTATAGAGTCGGTGCCTGTGGTTCGTGAGTTTCCAGAGGTATTCCCTGCTGACCTGTCGGTTATGTCACCCGACAAGGATATTGACTTTTGTATTGAGCTAGCTGAGGGCACTCAGCCCATTTCTATCCCCCCGTATCGTATGGCGCCGCCAGAGTTGAAGGAATTAAAGGAACAATTACAAGATTTGTTGGATAAAAGCTTCATCAGGCCTAGTGTTTCTCCTTGGGGTGCTCCAGTGTTGTTCGTGAAGAAGAAATATGGCTCAATGAGGATGTGTATTGACTACCGGCAGTTGAATAAGGTTACTATTAAGAACAAGTATCCTTTGCCGAGGATTGATGACTTATTTGATCAGCTTCAGGGCGCTACAGTGTTCTCTAAGATAGACTTGAGATCTGGTTATCATCAGTTGAGGATCAGGGCATCTGATGTGCCCAAGACGGCTTTTCGCACTCGTTATGGGCATTATGAGTTTTTGGTCATGTCGTTTGGGTTGACTAATGCCCCCGCTGCTTTTATTGGGTTGATGAATCGGGTATTCAGGCCTTATATGGACTCATTTGTGATCGTGTTTATAGATGATATTTTGATATACTCTCGCAGCCGAAAGGAGCATGAGCAGCACCTTATAGTCGTCCTCTATACTCTGAGAGATCGGCGGTTGTATGCCAAGTTTTCTAAGTGCGAGTTCTGGTTGAGCTATGTGGCATTCTTGGGCCACGTTGTATCGGCAGAGGGCATTCAAGTGGATCCGAAGAAAGTTTCAGCAGTTATAGATTGGCCTAGGCCCACCTCAGCCATAGAGATTCGGAGCTTCTTGGGCCTAGCAGGCTACTATCGCCGGTGCGTGGAGGGGTTTTCATCTATAGCGGCCCCTATGACCAAGTTGACGCAGAAGAGTGTTCAGTTCAGATGGTCTGAGGAGTGTGAAGCGAGCTTTCAGAAGCTCAAGACAACATTGACCACGGCACCAGTGTTGGTATTGCCTACAGGTTCAGGTTCGTATACCGTGTATTGTGATGCTTCACGGGTTGGACTTGGTGCGGTATTGATGTAGGAGGGAAAGTTTATAGCCTATGCTTCTCGTCAGTTGAAGATTCATGAGAAGAACTCTCCAGTCCATGATTTGGAACTTGCAGCTATTGTTCATGCCTTAAAAATTTGAAGGCACTATTTGTATGGGGTACCGTGTGAGGTATTCACTGATCATA
>ML286208.1:282-10524 GCA_005239495.1 Nicotiana undulata | reverse complement strand
CCAGGCAGTATGATGATCGTCATTTGTGTGCTCTTAGAGATGCGGTTCGGCACGGACATGCCAAGCAGGTCACAGTCGATGCTGAGGGAGTTTTGAGATTGCACGGTCGTATTTGTGTACCCGATGTTGATGGCATTCGTGAGTTGATATTGCAGAAGGCCCATAGTTCTCTATATTCCATTCATTCGGGCACCGCGAAGACATACCAAGACTTGCGGCAGCATTATTGGTGGCGTAGAATGAAGAAGGATATTGTGGCTTATGTAGCTCGGTGCTTGAATTGTCAGCAGGTTAAGTATGAGCACCAGAGACCCGGTGGTTTGATGCAGCAGATTCAGCTTCCCGAGTGGAAGTGGGAGCGTATCACGATGGATTTTGTAGTTGGACTTCCACGGACTCAGAGGATGGTTGATGCAGTATGGTTTGTGGTGGATAGGCTGACCAAGTCAACACATTTCATTCTGGTGGCGGTTTCATCCTCAGCGGAGAAGTTAGCTCAGATCTATATGAGGGAGATTGTCAGATTGCACGGTGTGCCCTTATCTATCATATCAGATCGAGGTACTCAGTTTACCTCCCATTTCTGGAGAGTATTTCAGAGAGATTTGGGCACTCAGATTGAGTTGAGCACAACATTTCATCCTCAGACAGACGGACAGTCCGAGCGTACTATTCAGATTTTGGAGGACATGTTGCGGGCATGTGTTATTGATTTCGGTGGTTCATGGGACCAGTTCTTGCCTTTAGCAGAGTTTTCCTACAACAACAGTTACCAGTCAAGCATTTAGATGGATCCGTATGAGGCGATGTATGGTAGGCGATGTCGGTCTCTAGTCGAATGGTTTGAGCCCGAAGAGGCTAGATTATTGGGTTCTGAGTTAGTCCAGGATGCCTTGGATAAGGTGAAGATCATTCAGGATAGGCTTCGTACATCTCAGTCCAGGCAAAAGAGTTATGCAGATCGTAGAGTTTGAGATTTGGCTTTCATGGTAAGAGACCAGGTGTTCCTTCGAGTGTCGCCTATGAAGGGCGTGATGAGATTCGGAAAGAATGGCAAGTTGAGCCCTAGGTATATTGGTCCATTTGAGATATTGGATAAGGTAGGAGAGGTGGACTACAGACTTGCCTTGCCACCGCATTTATCAGCCGTGCATCCAGTGTTTCATGTATTTATACTCCGGAGGTATATTGCAGATCCATCTCATGTTCTTGACTTCAGCGGTGTCCAGTTGGACAAGGATCTGACTTATGAGGAGGAGCCGGTAGCTATATTAGATAAGCAGGTTCGCCAGTTGAGGTCGAAGAGTTATCCCTTGGTCCGTGTGCAGTGGAGAGGTCAGCCTGCCGAGGCAGCTACTTGGGAGTCCGAGTCCGATATTAGGAGTCGTTATCCCACTCTTTTCTCAGACTCGGGTACTTTTCTATGTCCGTTCGAGGACGAACGTTAGTTTTAGAGGTGGAGATTGTGATGACCCAAAAGGTCATCCTAAGTAATTCCAGCTAAATCTATGTTTCGAGGCCCAAAAGCCTCCATTAATCTCACCTCGATATGCGTGCGCAGCCCGGGCATGTAGCCGGGAAGCTCCTATGTGAAAATTTGATAAAAATGGAATTTCTGAATTGAATAATTGAATAAAGTTGACTTTGGTCAACATCTTTGGTAAACTGACCCGGACCCGTGATTTGACGGTCCTGGAGGGTCCGTAGGAAAATATGAGACTTAGGCGTATGCCCGAAATCGAATTCCGATGTCCCAAGCCCGAGAAATGAATTTTTGAAGAAAATTATTTTCTGAAAATAATAAAGGATTTTGAAAATGAATTATTATGTGAAAACCGTGTTACCGAGCCCGTATTATGGTTCTGGAGCCCGAAACAGGTTTATTATATATTATGTGACTTATCAGTGAAGTTTTGTGTAAAACGGACTTGGAATGACGTGTTACAGATCAAAATTGGTAAAACTTAAGCTTTATGAAGTTTTAAGAAAATTCTATGAGTTTTAAGGTTTAATTCCTTGTTTTTGATGATATTTTGGTGATGTAAAAGCTTGAGTAAGTCCGTAGGATATTTTGGGAGTCGTGTGTGTTTTTGGTTTTGAGACACGAGGGCTCGGGTGAGTTTCGGATAGCTAACGGGGTGTGAAATGCATGAAACATCTGGTGTTTTTGATGTTTTGCTGGTGTCGGTGTAATACCCTTCGCGAACGCGAAGGGTAAATTATGGTGGCCTGGGCTTTACTCTACGCGAACGCGTAGAGGGAGACGCGAACGCGGAGCACTGGACAGTGCTTCTACGCGAACGCGTCCCCAGGGCTACGAACGCGTAGGCTTAGGGTGAGGTTGGGGGGCAGGGTAGGTTTGTTCTTCGCGAACGCGGGTAGAGGCTCGCGAACGCGGAAGGTTAGGGAGTCAGACCTTCGCGAACGCGGCCCTAACTCAGCGAACGTGTAGGTCCCAGCAGCTAACCCTTCGCGAACGCGGCCAGGGGCCCGCGAACGCGAAGGGTAATTTCGACCAGTTATTAAAAATACCCCAAAAACAGAATACCATACGGGAATATCACATTTTCAGCCTTCTTCTTCTCCTTCCACCCCCATTGACGATCCTCAAGCTAATTTCCCTCCATAAACACTTGGGTAAGTGATTCTAACACCAATTTCTTCCACTTTTCTTCCATAATCACTAGAATCTAGGCCTAAAATCATATAATCAAAGTAGAAATTAGGGGATTTGGGTAGAGTTAAGGTTTTGAGAAAATTGGGTGATTCAACCTCAATTTGGGGTCGGATCTTGAAAAAAATTATATATTTTAACTCGTGGGGTTATGGGTGATTGGGTTTTTGTCCGAACCTCGAGTTTGGACCATGCGGGCCCGGGGTCCAATTTTGGTATTTTTGGAAGAATGCTAGAAATTGAATATCTAGGCTATGGGATTGTGTTATTGAGTCTTTATTCATATTATTGAATTAATTATGCCTAGATATCGTTGTTTTGGAGTCGGATTATAAAGGAGAGACGGTCTTAGAGGGTTGATTGTTATACTTTGGACCGAGGTAAGTGTCTTGCCTAACTTTGGTGANTTGATAGAAATTGCAGTATTTCTCCCATGTTTAGCATATTATGAGATTGTCTCTACTTGGTAATTCATTCTTGTTGAAAGTATTGGCTTTCGAGTTTGAGAAGTGTTGATACGATTGATAATCCAAGTGTAGAGTATACGATTGAGGTGATTGGTTATAGATGAGACCCTTTTCGGGCATTTATTGAGTTATTAATTGACATTTTCTCCTTGCCGGGTGATTTGAAATGTCTATTTCCACTATGATGTACTCCTTGCCATTATATCTGTTATTGTTTGTTGAGGAAGAGTGTAAAGCACGAAGGGTGATGTCGTGCCATGATATCTTTTTACATTGCATAGTGAGGAAGAGTGTAAAGCACGAAGGGTGATGCCGTGCCATGATTCATATTGATTATAAGCACGAAGGTTAATGTCGTGCCATGACTTTTATTGATTATAAGCACGAAGGTTAATGTCGTGTCATGATTTACATTACCTTACATTGTACATTGCATTGTGAGGAATAGAGTAAAAGCACGAAGGGTGATGCCGTGCCATGACATTTGATTACATTGCATAGTGAGGAAGAGTGTAAAGCACGAAGGGTGATGTCGTGCCATGATACTTGATTTCATTGCATTGTGAGGAAGAGAGTAAAAGAACGAAGGGTGATGTCGTGCCATTGTTTACATTTTTGGAACTTATACTTGTTTCGTTGGCTACTGTGTTAGATTGCCTCCCTTGTTTACTTCTATCTGTCAATTTGACTGCTTCACTTCACTTGTTCCCCTTTTACTACTCCCGTATCCTTTACTTGTTTGTTTATCTCTTGCCTTGTACTATCCCTGTTACCTGTTGTAGAATAGGATAGGTTATCGTTATTGTCAAGTCTAGCCTCGTCACTACTTCGGCCGAGGTTAGGCTCGACACTTACTCAGTACATGGGGTCGGTTGTACTGATGCTACAATGCACTTCTTAATGTTATGCAGATTCCGCATCCGGACCCAGTGGACCGCGTTGAGGGAGTCACCTTCAGTCCACCCAGAGCTTCAAGGTATACCGCTGGCGTTCGTGGGCCTTGGTGTCTCTCCTGCATTTGGATTCCTTATTGTCTTACTTTTTCTCCTAGTTTCAAGACAATTATATATTTCTTTTCAGACTCTGTATTGAGCACTCAGTTTAGATAGTCCGTGAGGTTGTGACACCCCGATTTTGGGATTATGTGATGTTGTTATCTTTACTATGTCATTACGCATTTTCAGAGTATGGTTACATTTTCGCTGTTAAAGTTATGAAGTATGTTGGTTATTTCAGTTAAGATTTGAAGGGTATTAAATTTTACTACTGTTGGATTGATTTAAAAATATTAACGTGTAGTTTACGTTGGCTTGTCTAGCGGGTTCAACGTTAGACGCAGTCACGGTCTGAAAGGTGGGATTTCGGGTCGTGACACGTTACGAGACCATGTGGAGGGAAATTTGGGTCGTGACATTTATCTCGGCTTTTAAATGTCCCTTTCCAATTTTATCTCTCCCTCTTCTTTTTGTTTTTTTTTCATATCTTGATTTCTTTTTCTTTCTTTTTTTGTTATTTTCGCTCTTTATTTTTCTTATTTATTTTTGTCACTTTTTTTTATTCTCTATTTTTTTTTTCACTTTCTTTTTTTTTCTTTCTCTTTTTATTTTTATTTTATGTTTTATGGCTATGATCGAATCCTATAGGATTGCCTACGTATCATGACGCCGCATGAATCAGATCTTGCGAAGTTCGACCAGATTGAGAATGGAGTAAATAAGCTAAATCTTCTCTTCTTTTTTTTAGAATTGTTTTTTGATTGAAAGAAATGCTTTAAAGGAAGAAAGAAAAAAAAAAAAAATTTGCTTATTTTGCTTTTGAAATGTTTGAAAGAAACACTTCTTAAGAAGCAAGAATTTTCTTCTTCTTTTTTTTGTTTTTCTTTTTGGATTTTTTATTCGATTTGATTATTATTATTATTTTTTTTAAAAATGCTTCAAGATAAAGGAAACCTATATTTTGGGTTTTGATTTTTTCTTTTGAAAATTTTGAAATAAAGACTTCTAGAGAAGAAAGAAAATATTTTTGGATTTTTAATTTTTTGACTCTTTTTTTCCTTTGTTTTTTTTTTTTAAATTTCTAAGCAGAAGATTTCTAAACATGGTGGAAATATATATTTTTTTTTGATTGTGTCTTTTTTCGAATGAAAGACTTCTAAAATTTCTTTTTATTTTATTTTGAACTTTGAAAATTTCAGAAGTAACAAAAAGATATTTTGTTGAATTTCCATTCGCTTAGTCTTTTTTTTTTCTTAATAAGAAAGAAAATATTTTTGGATTAGATTTTTTTTTCTTTGTTTTATTAGAGTTTTGAAAAGAAAGACTTTTAAAGAAAAATAGAATATGTATTTTTTTGGAAAAAAGGAAATTTTTTTTGTTTAAAAATCTTTTTCTTTTTCTACGAAAAGACATCTAAAGAGGAATTAAAGAAAAATATTTTGTTTTGGAATTTTAACTAAATTTGTGTTCCGAGGCCCATAAAGCCTCTGTTTGTTTCACCTCGATGTGCGTGCATAGCCGTGGTGCGTAGCCGGGAAGCCTTTATGTGGAAAACTGATAAAATATTGATTTTTTGATAATTAATTGAATAAAGTTGACTTTGGTCAATATTTTTGGTAAACGGACTCGGACCCGTGATTTGACGGTTCGGAAAAATATGGCACTTGGGCGTATGCCCGGAATAGAATTCCGAGGTCCCGAGTCCGAGAAATGAATTTTTAAAGAAAATTATTTTCCGAAAAATATAAAGGCTTTTGAAAATGAACTTTGATGTGAAACCTGTGTTACCGGGCCAGAATTATGGTTCCGGAGTCTGGAACATGTTCAATATGTGTTATATGAGTTATCTGTGAAATTTGGTAAGAAACGGACTCAGTTTGAGGTGATTCGGACTAAAAATGGAAAATTTATAAGTTAATGAAATTTTGAGAATTTTTATAGATTTGAGGTTAAAATCGATGTTATTTTGGTGTTTTAATTACTCGAATAAGTTCGTGGGATGTTTATGAGCCCCGAGGGCTCGGGTGTGTTTTGGGTAGGTGTCGAAGTGCAAAAAGGGGGTAAATATCCGGTGCAAACTTTATTTTCTGGTGTCTGATGTTTTACTCTATGCGATCGCATAGGTTTTTCCGCGATCGCATAGCTTGTGCTGAGAGAGGAATTCTGTTGCACTGTGTGATCGCATAGCACCCTCCGCGATCGCATAGTGTACTAGGTAGGCTGGGGGGCTGGTCAGTGGCCTGTGCGATCGCATGTGCTCTTTCGCGATTGCATAGGGTGGGGGTTAGGGATCCTGTGCGGTCGCAATAGTTAGTCCGCGATCACGTAGTTTAATAGGCAGTCCTCTATGCGATCGCAGCCCGTTATCCGCAATCGCATAGGTCATTTTCGCCTAGTTAATTCAAGTGTCAAAAACAGAATGTTTCATTGCGGGATTTTGCAAAATTTCATAAACCCTCTTCTTCCCCAAACCCCATAGACGACCTTTGAAGAGCTCCATCACCATAGCCTCTTAGGTAAGTAATTATAACCTCGTTTTCTTCCATTTTCATCATCAATTATTAGATTCTAGGCCTAAAATCATGGAATTAAAGGGTTAAAATTGGGGTTTTGGGTAGAGTTAGGGCTTTTTGAATTTTTGGGAATTTGACCTCATTTTGGGGTCGGATTTAAAAACAAATTTAATATTCGGGCTCGTGGGGAAATGGGTGATCAGGTTCTGGTCCGAACCTCGTGTTTGGACCAAGCAGGCCTGGAGTCGAATTTTGGAATTTTTGGAAGAATGTTGGGAAATCTATAATTAGGCTTTGGGATTCAATTGTTGAGTAATTATTGATATTATTGAGCAAATTGTGTCTAGATACGATTATTTCGGAATCACATACGAGAGGAAAGGCGGTGCTAGAGTCTTGATTTGCTTTCTTGGAGCCGAAGTAAGTGTTTGGTCTAACCTTTGCTTGAGGGAATAGGTCTAGAGTCTTATTTGCTATGTGTTATTCCATGTCCAACGTATAGGTGAGGTGACGGGTACCTATATGTTGTGGTCGAGCATGCCCGTGAGTCGAACTTGATGATTAACATAGTATTCTTTGATATTCTCTGTATAATGAACTAACTGTCATTATGTAAGTGATACATTGAGGTTAATTCATGAAATAGGATGTTATTGATTATTCGTTCGGTTGGGGTTTATTTGTTAGTTTATACCTCCGAGTGAGATTTGTTATAGCTGAGTCCCTTGCTGGGACAGTAGAATCCTTGTTGATTATTCTTGTACATTGGAGGTTTCTTATTATTGTCTTTCCTATCAATTGTTGTTTTTATATATGTTATGCAAGAGGGGACATTTTGTGCCGAGTGATTGTGAGGTTATGCACGAGGGGACATTCCGTGCCGAGTGATTATTATTTATGCACGAGGGGACATTCTGTGCCGAGTGATTGTGAGGTTATGCACGAGGGGACATTCTGTGCTGAGTGTTTGTGAGGTTATAGCACGAGGGGGCCATGTCATGTCGTTTCTGTTTATTTACTTGTTCAGAGCTGTTGATTCCTGCTGTTATTTATACATTTCAACTGCTATATTGTTTTGTTGTCTCAGTTAGTGGTTGCCCTTTATCCCTAACATGTTCCCCCATTGTTGTATTTACTTGCTTATTTCTTGTCATTATTTCCTGTTATATTATTAAATTTCACAAGTGTTATTTGTTGTCGTGTCCTAACCTCGTCACTACTTCGCCGAGGTTAGGCTCGATACTTACTCAGTACATGAGGTCGGTTGTATTGATGCTACACCTGCACTTCTTTATGTTGTGCAGATTACAGCGCCGGACCTAGTGGACACTGAGCGAGGGAGTATCCTTCAGTCCACGATGACACTGAGGTAGTCTTGCAGGCGTCCGCAGGACTTGGCGTCTCCTCTTATCCTTTCTCTCATTTTTCTGTCTTATCCTAAAATTCCAAGAAAGTTGTATTCACTTATTTCAGACCATTATATTTAGTGAAATCTTAGACTGTCCGTGTAATTGTGACACCGATTCTGGGAGATTATGTACGGATATTTCGTAAAATTTATAATATTAAGTTGATGAATTCTTAGCTTACGCATTCATTAATCATATTTGCTTTAGTTATTGTTGTTATTTCAATTGTAAACACGTAAACTTAATTAAACATTGTCTTGTCTAGCGGGTTCAACGTTAGACGCCATCACGACCTGAAGGTGGGATTTCGGGTCTTGACAAAGATAGTCTTTCATTTCGGGTACACCTGTCCTAGACGGATCCAACCCCTGTGTTGAGTCCCCTAAGTCAAATGCACGTGATGCAAATAATCGTTCCTACTAGGGATCTGGCATGAGGTTTTGTTAATATAGGTTTAAATCTGGGGCTGTATTCTAGACTTGGCTTATCCGAGCGGACAACTCGAGCTGAGGTGGGAGCGACGTACCGGGAGCAGGAAAGTCTACCCAGCCTTGTGACTGATTCATCCTCATTCTTATTTGGTACGAACTGTAACAGAAAAGCGGGCCACTCGAACGTGTGCACCATTTATTTAAAAAACTCAAAAAGAAGGCGTAAAAAGGCAGTTTAAAGACATTTCAAATAATATCAAAGCGGTAAATAAGTGAAAATTAGCACATTAGGTCCACAAAATACAGTAATATAACCTATCAATAGAGCCAAGTAAAAATCACATTAACAAGCTCGAATTATTGAACCCTGAACCATAGATTCTGGGTTCGATCCCCAGCAGAATCGCCGGAGCTGTCACACCTCCTCTGTCCCAAGAAGGGTGGATAAAGGTGTTTTTCAAATTTAAGTTACATAATCAAATTAGGATTATTTATTAGATTTAGAGTCGCCAGTTGGGATAATTCACGGTGTCCCGAGTCACCGTTTATTTTAAAATCCCAAATCGAGGAAATTTTGACTCCGTTAAAAGTTTGTGAACCAGAAAACCGAAAAAAGAATTTTGTTAATCCGGGAGAAGGTGTTAGGCACTCCCGAATTCCGTAATTCTAGCACGGTCGCTAAATGATTCATACTTGGCTTATTTTACCTAATTACTCATTTTAGGACCTATGTGTATTCTAGCTTTTACCGCTTCTAATTATTTAATTATTCGTATTTAAAAGATTATCTTAAGAAGAGTTACGCGTACGTATACTCGTTTAGTTTGGGGTGTCAAAAATCATGTCTCGCGTACGTGTACACAACTCACGACATTTGATTTACTTAATAAAAATAGTCAAAGTCGCGCGAACGCGTACCTTGGATTTATTTGAAATTAGGATTAGTCACGCGAACATGTACACAATCACGATAGTAGTTTAAAATCCGCGCCTAAAAAGCATTTCTACGAGTATTTGATTAAGGCGTTTTATTTACTAAGAGTGTTTAACCATGGTCACGCGAACATGTACCCTAGTTTATTTTGGTATCACAACTATGTCACTCATGCGTGTACATAAATGTAATAATTAATTATTTATTAGTACCTAAAGTCATGCTTAGGTATCTAATCATATGTCGTATATATAGGTGTAAAGGTTCAATACTAATGTGACACATTTGTTTGTATCTAATAGGGTGTCTTATCTACAAACCACCTATGAGGCCCAGATTTTTAGAAGTTTGAGGCCTGATAAGGACCGAGTCCAAATAGACTATGACCCATGATTATATTGTCCATTGTTTGGACCATACTACTGACTTAATTGGAAAAGAATTTGGGCATGTTTGAGCAATTGGACTCTGACCCAATTCAGCATTTAATCATTCAAATACATTTAACTCAAAAGGTTTGGGCCTAGTAATGAGTCCAAGTGACTCTGGCTCAGTATCTATTTGTGGACAAATAAATGACTTTAGCCCAATGTCACGACCCAAATTCCCAACCTCAGGGATCGTGATGGCGCCTAACACCACACTTGCTAGGCAAGCCAATGTTGGAATCGTTTAGCTAATTTCCTTGATTAATTACTTGAGCATAAATAAATAAATTTCAATTGATCCTAATTAAAACAATTCCCAACAAAATAAAATAAAATGATAGCAATAGCCATTTAAATAGAACGAATCACGAACTAATTATGTAAACAACTC